>JALNIO010000389.1:45629-111361 GCA_023509875.1 Rugonectria rugulosa
GAACTTAGGTAAAAAAGGGTTGAATTCCATGACAATGACCTCACAAAGGCATTCCTCGCTTCCAGAGGGTTAGAGGGTGCCTGGCTTTCAAGATCAGATGAAAGGCTTCCGGGTTCTTAAAATATCCGCTGCTCCAGGGCTTCGCTGGCGTCAGATGCCCGCCCTTGCTCCGTAACAAGAACCCTCCAACCCTCCTCCCCTTGTTCGACTCCCCGTTCATTGTCTGCCCTGCGTCTGTGTCAGCGGGGATTACGGTCGATTTAGGCCATGGCAAGCCCTCAACTCGACCCCGAGACACCAAAGGGAACAGGAAGACGAGAGAGGAAGAAGAAAAAAAGGCACTAAGTTTCAGAGGGCTCAGTAACCCCTGCCGCGTCTTTGCCTGTCCCTGCCCTGGCATTTGTGAGATAGACCCGCAAGTACTGTACCTATCTCAGGTAGAGTGTGGATCGCAGCTCGACACAGCCTTCGTACCTACATAGCGGCCCCCAGGAGGGTGGAGAGGTCCATATCTTACGAATACAGGCGGGTTCAGCGAGGTGAGAATCTGAGAAATGCGCTGAGGTGAGGTGTCCTCTCCGAACGAACCCCGTAAAAGCGTTGAGAAAATTGACCAAGAAAGGCGCGCGTACTCCGTGCCGTGCGTGTGGTAATCACTTTCCGGTTCATCGGCACCACGAGCGGTAGCTTTCCAGGTTGACGAAGGGATGAAGAGCCAGTTCCTGCAAGGACGCAAAGGTTGGACAGTAAGGTACTTACACGTCCATACTCTGTAGGTAGGTAGAATTCGGAGAGGGCATCGTGACGCAGGGTCAAGTACCAATATCCAAGCTTAAAACTCCCGTCTTTCTTAGCTCATTGCATGTACGCGGAACTCGGTCAATTCCTGAAATGCCTTGTTGTAATTCTTACGCCAACATCTCTCCTCTTCTGCCTCTCCTTCGACCTCTTCTCAATGTTTCCATCGTCGAGCTGCCTCTCACAGCCAAAGTCCCCCGTATATCCCTTCAACCCTTCTACTTCCACTACGGGCTTGCCGCCATCCATCCACACCACCAAAAAAAACCCACTGAGCCCCTGCCAATCCCGTCTAAAGGTCACGTCTCCCACACACGCTAAAGAAGAAAAGTCACAAAAGACTCCCAGACCACCCTTGGCTACAACTGGGCCACATCTCACTGAACTGGGGCTAACTCTAAGGCAACCTTGGAAAGGTCAGGTACCTTCCGCGGGAACGAGGTACTTTCGATTTCGTACCTCTCTCTCCCGCCATCGACTACCTCCAAGCCCCCCGTTCCCCAGCCCGAGCCACCAAAGCGCACTCACTCCAGGTCCCTCCACGCCAACTTGCAGCTGCACCGAGACACAGACACGAGCCTTATCCAGCCAAGCTGTCCCTTTTTTCCTTTTCGCATCGCATCTGCTTCAACTTGACGACCGCAACCCCCCCTTACTCTGCTGCTCCTCCGCCTTCCTCCTTCCCTCGCTCTTGGCTTTCCTCTCGACGCGATTCCAGCAACGAACGACCTCGACGACTTATCTGTGAACATCATCTGACGACTCTCCGATCTTCGACTCGACCGTCAGTCATCCTTAGACAAGGGACGTCGCGAACCTCCTCGTCGGTGCCCTGCATTACCAACCCCCTGTGCAGCAACCACCATCGCCTCGATTGTCATAACACGGTCTCTTGATGTATCGATACTGAAGCCCAGGGTTTCCATCTCTCGCCATCACTTCCCCTCGACCTCTACCACTCTCGTTTTATCTCAACCTGTTTTCTCGCCCGGTGCGAGCGCCTGACCTACTCAATCCGGTCTCGCGCAGTCCAGCCTCGGCTCCCAGTTATTTTTACCTAGAGCGCATTCGAGTTGCTCGTCACCCGACCCTTTGATAGACTCTTTCAAGTTTTCATATATTCTCTCTTGCAATGCTTGAAGACAAGTACGTCTCTCCCTATGCCGATGTATTCGTCACCCAGGGCATTGTCTTTATACCAGCCACATCCAACACGACCTGTTCACGCCACATGTAACTAACATTCTCCAAGGTACATCGGCCTGGCGCTTGCCATGGCATCGGCGCTCGCTATTGGTATGTTGATATCGGGGTAATTCCTTGAAATCGTATCTAACATTCTTCCCACAGGAACAAGTTTTGTAATTACTAAAAAGGTTCGACTCTACTCAACTGGTTTGCTGTCAACGAGCTGATGCTTGGTTTCAGCAACCAGGTGGCTTCGCATTTGACATTACGAGTCTTGGGCTGACCGTCTTGTACAGGGTTTGAATCAAGCCGGAGAACGCCATGGATTTGAGGGTGAGGGCTTCGTCTATCTACGGAACCCCTTGTGGTGGGCTGGTATCGCAACTTGTAAGTCGTTCCTGGTATATGTATAATGCATCCTGGCTAACCCGAGGCGCAATTGTAGTGGCCACTGGAGAGATCTGCAACTTTGCAGCCTATGCCTTTGCCCCTGCCATTCTTGTTACTCCCCTCGGAGCCCTCAGTGTGCTCATCGGCGCTGTACTTGGATCATACTTCCTCAATGAGGAGCTTGGAACGTTGGGCAAGCTTGGTAGTGCGATCTGCCTAATCGGTGCCGTTGTCATTGTTCTTCATGCGCCCCCGGACGAGGAGATTGAGACGATTGACCAGATCCTCCACTACGCCATTCAGCCAGGTATGCTCGAAGGATTCTCGATTTTACAAACCTAACTTGGATGCCCAGGTTTTCTCCTTTATGCCATCGCCGTCGTTGCCTTTGCCGTGGTCATGATCTACAAGATTGCTCCCATCCATGGCAAAAAGAATGCACTGATTTACCTCTCCATTTGCTCGACTGTTGGCTCCATCTCGGTCATGTCCGTCAAGGCGTTTGGAATTGCCCTCAAGCTCACCTTTGCTGGCCACAACCAATTCAGCCACCCTTCGACCTACGTCTTTATGATTCTTACGGCCGTCTGCATTCTCACCCAAATGAACTACTTCAACAAAGCCTTGGCCTGCTTCCCCACCAATATGTAAGCCGCATGGGATCCCCCGAGTTCTACTCAGGGTAGCTAATCGAACCTTTCAGTGTGAATCCCCTTTATTACGTTACGTTCACGACCGCCACTCTATGCGCCTCCTTTATCCTCTTCAGTGGCTTCAACACGACCGATCCCGTAAACACGCTTTCACTCCTCTGCGGGTTCCTAATCACCTTCACCGGCGTATACTTGCTGAATCTTTCCCGAGGCGACCCCCACGGCCACAAATTAACCGCTGGTCGAGGAGGATCGGATGCGGTGGCTACTGATATGGTGTCAGGCCTTCAGACCCGCCTGAGCATGCAGTCCCGACGAAGCGGTGACCCAACCCGCTACAGTGTAGGCAGCCTCCACGGTGATCGTGAGGGACTGATGCGCGGATATGACGAGGAGAACGGTTTCGCCCTCAACGACCTAACCGAAGACAGCGACGAAGACTTGCGTCACACCAACGGAGCCAACGGCAAGCACTACGAGAATGGTGCTGAACTCGATAACCGCAAGGGTGGTGATAGGTAAAGCGATTGACACTCGAGCGATCCAATTCTACTGGATAGAGCAATGGATATTTCTGGAGGCATCCACAGACTGCTCTCGGCACTATTCTGCCGATTTTTCATCGTCTCTTGGGAACACAATTGTACATTTCCGATACCACTACACCGGACACGATATGTTTAGATCGGGGCTAGGTGCATTCATGAATGATACCCAAAACGCGGCGTACAAGATCCGCTGGTGAAGGAACCACCCGCCTCCAGGTTGCGCGTGGAAGTCTCGGGTCTTGGGAGCTGATGGGGACTTATTATTTCTATTATTAAAGGAGTATTACGGACAAGGTCTTGGGAGGCGTTGGTGGAATCTGTATCTGGGCTAGCAAGCTGGTTCACCTTGTATGATACTTGGCTGTATGACATGAAAGGGGACAAGGAAGCCATTTTACCCTGCGTTCCGTGTTGCGGTGCAGGGGAAAAGGGAAAGGCACGACTTGAGCACAGGAAAGAAGATATTATCGGCATCACTGCTGTTTGCGAATTTGGAATGTCAAGGCATCTGGAATGGGCTGTAGAACTTTTGGTGATTTTTGTCAAGTCGCAGGGCTACTTGGAGCGAGCTGCAGGGGCTGATTTATAGGAAAGGGGGTATGCGTGTGCTGGGTATCTTGAATCGATCAAGTGGGGAGAAAAAGGCTAGAATAAGAGTCCTTTGAATATCAGAAAGAAAACATGAGCAACAATTATTGAGGTTATGCCCGGTGCTGAACCATGTACGTTGGTCTTTTATCTGGAAAAGGGGTCAAGTATGCATAGCAGCACAGCTCAGTTCAAGCAGAAGATTCCCAGATACGTAGCGCAGGGCATCTTGTGTGGCTGCAGCTTTCGTTTCGGATGGGCATGGTTCCTATAGAGGCTGCTCTCTACGAAAACAATGCTTCGAACAACTAATCCCTTTTGCTAGCAAAGATATCGGCAAAATATTTTGCCATTATCAAACCATCCTCAAGTAACAGATGATTAGACTTGCCACAAATACGAAACATCACAATCGAAACGACACAACAGAGTTATTGGTAGACAGAAGACACCGCTTCGCGCGTGTCATCATAATCTTCAGGTTTCATTTTTTTCTCTTCGTCTTCTTTTATGCTTTGCCTACCCTAACAAGCAAGAATGAAACCGTCCGTGCCCTTTAGCAGATGCAAATGATCAATTGACGCCTGAGTAGACCTCCGTCCCTCAACCACTTTCCCAGCTTCTCTCTACTCACCAGAGAGAAACCACTTATTGCTCCTCGGCGGGGGCAGCGGGCTGCTCCTCACCCTCGGCACCCTCAGCGCCCTCGGCCACGCGGGCATCTTGAGCAGCCTGAGCCTGGGCGGCCTTAGCGCCATAATCTTGGCTCACGGGCTGGACAACGGCCTGCTCCTCCTTGGGCTCGATGATGGTGACGGCATCGGGGAGGGCCTTCTGAGGACCAGCCTTGCCCTCGGGGTCGGCACCACGCATGATCTTGACCTTGATACCCAGGACACCCTGGCGGAGGAGGACGTGGCGGGTAGCGGTGTCGATGAAGTCCTTGGCGGGCTGACCGGAGTGGATCATGAAGCCGTCGGTGAACTTCATGGACTTGGCACGGGCGGCTCGGAGCTTGCCAGAGACGACAACCTCGCAACCCTTGGCACCGGACTCCATGATGAAGCGGAGGACACCATAGCAGGCACGGCGGACGGCGAGACCGTTGAGGAGCTTGTAGCGGAGGGACTCGCACTGGGCGACGGCGGAGAGACCGCGGTTCTGGACCTTGGCGGCGTAGAGGGAGACGGAGTTCTCGGGGAACTTGAAGCGCTTCTGGATGAGCGAGGTGAGCTCGCGGATGCGGCGGCCCTGCTCGCCGAGGACCTCCTGGGTGTGGGTGGCGCGGATGATGATGTCGGTGACGGTGGGGGTGACGCGGACCTCGACGCCGGAGTAGCCCTCCTCAGCGAGCTCGCGCTGGAAGAACTCGTTGAGCTCGGCGTAGAAGACACCGTCGGCGACGAACTTTCTCCTCTTGGAGCTGTTGGGGAGCACAAGTCAGCAATTGATTCCACGGCCAGAAGTGAATTGCAGTTGTTGCGAGCTATATCAACGACTGAGGGGGATTTCTATTTTCAAAGAAAATTCCCACAATCGCGGATTGTGCCCAACGACGAAGCGACCACAACCAATATAAATTCGAGATTTGGCAATTCGACGGTCGACGAGGGGTTGCGAGAACAGCATCTCGACGGGGGGGAGGGAAAGCAAATACTCACATCTGAGCACCAGAGTGAGACATCTTGAATAATTGTCTGGAGAGCTGGAACTTCTTGGGAGAGAGGGCAGCTGGGCGACGAAGTTCGAGGGCTGGTTGCAGAGGAGACTCGCGATGCTGGGGTTCGTGGTAGAGGCTCGCTTTCACACCAGCTGATTATTTTTTTTTGGAGTGTGGGTTGAGCCCTAAATTCTGGCACACAGTGAATCTGCCGTTCCCTAGCATGCGTCAAGGAGGGGTTGCGGGATAGGATAAGTGGGTCAGCTTGTTGAAGTCGGAGATTCGGAAAAACAGTTCTTCACGTAATTGCTCCGCCTGCGAAAGGCCGACAAGGATGGGCCACGTTCCAAGTTGCCCTTGCTCTTCTAAGAAACGCTCAGACCAAACCCTGACGTCTTGTTGGGTCTTCCTCTCGAGTTGACCGTCAGCTCCGTGGACCCCGCGCTACAACATTAGGTAGGTACAGTACCTAGGTACCTACGAAACTTGAGCCAAAAGAAGCAGGAAGCGCCATGCCCAGCGGTGGCTTGTGAATGTTGCACCTGAGCTGAGAGAGCCCGAACCTTTCGCCTCCGACTTAACTTCTCGAGTCTTGTTATACGGGAAACTTCTTTCTTGCTTCCGAGCTTCTCCAGGGCCGCGTCCACTGCTAAAGTAAAGTTTTACTTCAGACACATCTTTTCTTCTTCTTTCCTTCCAGCTTTTCCCGCGAACAATGTCCGACTCCTCCTCATAACATCATCCCCCCGGTCTTGCTGCGTGCGGTCTTTCTGCTTTCGTTCAGCTTGGACTACACTTCTATCTACACTCACATCGTCATCCAACAGCCTTCTCGACTCGCGGGCTAGCAGGTGTAGGATTGCATATTCTTAATCCACGTCGAATCACTTTAGAATCGCAAGCATCTTCACCCGTCCAACATCCGTCTCGCCGATCTTGCGGTCCAGGCCGCTCGGAGCTTCTCGTCATGGAAGCTCGAAAGGTATGCGCAAAAAAGGCAGCTCGCTGCGCTCCCCATTTGCTCAAAATATTTCGGTCCTCTCGGAAATTCTAACTCTTGGGCTTCAGATCTTCGAGAATGTCCAGGCCATCAACGGAGGCCAGACGACCCACGGCACCTTGCGCCTGACCGACTTCCACCTCGTCTTCTGCGCGCCGGTCAACCAACCCGGCACTCCCGACGCTTCGAAGTCGAACCCGTCTGGCGGTCCGCCCAAGGTTCGCGAACGATGGATCACATATCCCATGCTCTGCTACTGCAGTTTCCGTCCCGTCCCCCCGGGCTCGCGACAGGCTCCCTCGATTCGCATCAGGGGCCGTGACTTCACCTTTGTCACCTTCAACTTCGCCGATTCCGAGGTTGCCCGCGAGGCATTCGACTTCATCAAGTTGCGTTCTTGTAGGCTTGGAACCGTGGAGAGACTGTATGCCTTTAGCCACAAGCCACTGAAGCATGAGAAGCAGATGGATGGCTGGAACTTTTACGACCCAAAGGCCGAGTTCCGGCGACAGGGCATCAGTGAGAAGTTGCCCGACAAAGGTTGGAGAATCACCCATATCAACAAGGATTATACATTTTGCGACACCTACCCCGCCTTCTTGGTTGTTCCCTCCAAGATTTCGGATAATGTCCTCAAGTATGCGAGGGAGTTTCGATCACGCAACCGCATACCTGCCCTCTCATATATCCATCCCGTCAACAACTGTACTATTACGCGAAGCTCACAGCCTCTGGCCGGAATAACAAGAAAGACAAACGTCCAGGATGAGAAGCTTGTGGCAGCTTCGTTCTCGGCACTGGGACCACCGGGCTCGGAAGAGAGTACACCCCCATCAAGCCAACCGGACATCTCGAATGGGAGCTCGACCTTGGACGCTGAGTTGTCGGAAACGGAACGTTACGAGGATGAACTTATTTCTAGATCCAATGTTGTCTACGACGAGAAGACTGGGAAGCGCCTGGTGTACGGTGCCCAGCAAACCAACCTCATCGTGGATGCCCGTCCAACAATCAACGCCATGGTGAACCAGGTTCAGGGTATGGGCTCAGAGAACATGGACAAATACAAGTTCGCGCGGAAAATTTTCCTTAGTATCGAGAATATCCATGTGATGCGAAGCTCTCTAGCAAAGGTAGTCGATGCTATCAAAGACGCGGATATATCACCCCTAGCCCCAAACAGGGACCTATTACACCAGAGCGGATGGTTACGACACATACACGACGTTCTCGACGGCTCTGCCATCATCACGAGACAGATTGGCATCAATCACTCTCATTGTCTCATTCATTGCTCCGACGGCTGGGACCGCACGAGTCAGCTCAGCGCCTTGGCCCAGATCATGCTGGATCCGTACTATCGCACCCTGGATGGTTTCATTGTCTTGGTCGAAAAGGACTGGCTCTCTTTCGGGCACATGTTTAGGCTACGATCTGGACACTTGAACCATGAGGACTGGTTCACGGTCCAGAAGGATGCCTTTGCCGGTTCCAAAATCCAGCCTGGCGAGAATGACGGGCGAGGCGATGCTTTCCAAAATGTCCTGAGCGGAGCGAAGCGGTTCTTTGACCGAAACATGAACCAGAACAAGGACGAAGACCTTGACATCAATAGTGAGACGGCATCTGGAAAAGTTGTCAACGAGGAAGCCACCCTTCCCAAGATGGTCAGCCCCGTGTTCCATCAGTTCCTGGATTGCACATATCAGCTCCTGCGCCAGAACCCGACGCGGTTCGAATACAACGAACGATTTTTACGCCGCCTCCTGTACCACTTATACTCATGTCAGTATGGTACCTTTCTGTACAACTCAGAAAAGCAAAGACGAGATGCCCGTGTCGCCGAGCGAACCTCATCCGTCTGGGATTATTTCCTTTGCCGAAAGGCTGAATTCTCCAACCCTGACTACGACCCCACGACCGACGATCATATCAAAGGCCGGGAAAGAATTATTCTACCTCGTTTAAAGGAGATTCGGTGGTGGAATCAATTGTTCGGAAGGACCGAAGATGAAATGAACGGAGCGCTGAATGCGGCCGCCGCGGCCGAGAGTGACCGGCAAGCTGCCATCTCAAGCTTCCAGTATCCCAGTGTAGCACATGCTGAGCAAAACCCTAGATTGTCGAGCTCAAGCTCGAAGAACCCCGAGCTCGAGGGCAATCGCTCGGTCCTGACGGCCGTCGAGACGGCTCACCAGACCCTAACGCCTGATGCGCGGTACGAACGCGACGTGTCTACCGAAGGTGCCAGCCCGTTTGCAGCGATCCGAGATGGCATAGCCGGCCTCAACCTGGGCAAAAATGTCTTGGCTACATTTAGCCAGGGTGAACCGTCGTCCTCGGACCCTGACCCTGCGCCCGCCCGCACTCGTAGCGACCAAGAGTTGCGAGAGATGACATAGAAGGTCATGTTCCCATTCCCGGCCGACGATCCGTACTTGATCTGTGAGACCCAGGACACAAACCGGTACGCCTGCCATCTGCCCCGTGAAATGGCCCCGTCACTGCCCGTGGTTAAAGATCTGGCCTGCAGACAAAGAGACTACAGCTTCCACAGCGTGCCCAGCAGTCTGAGCGATGAATGGCAGTTCCTCCGAGAGAGCCAGGCCGAGAACCACGATGATGTCAGCGATTCGGAAGAGTCATACACAGCTGGCCGTTCATCCTGGATAAAAACGAGAATACTGCCTGAGTTTGCTATATCGGACACAGAATCAGAGGCAGACTCAATCACGTCCCGGGAGACTGAGGTAGCGTCACCTCCAAAACAGACATCGAGAAGAGCCATCTCCAAAACGACGGCCTGATCAGACGGCCTGTCCTAACACTTTCATATCTTCATTTTTGAGACTGCGGCGTTTTGTCACTTGGGGCTGGTTGGCCACGGAATGGGCCAATTACACCTCCTGTATTATTTCCCGGGCGATGAGACTGATGGTAGCCGTTTGCTAGACAAGGGAATATAGAGGACAAAACGAGCGTGCAGAAAAAAGGCCAACAAAGCGACTGCATCAAGTAGCAAACAGACAAAAATCTCTGTTGTTCACGGGGCGAGCGCTTGTCTCTGGACAATACAAATGGAATTATCCAAATTTCACCCGAACCAGGCTCAGATATTGTATCTTGTCCCTTTTTTTTTGTGTGTGTGTGTTAAGTCTATCTCGTAAAGTCATCCCAAGTGTGGAAGCATCTTTTACACGTGTCGAGGCGAGACCTGACAATGGCCAGATCTTCCCGTAGAACATGCTCAAATACAGTGACGTTTCCCATCCTTAATGCCTCCTCGTGGTGTGCCCCTCCCCCCCTGACCGGAGCTGCATCAGCGACAGCGCCATGCACTGCGCCTTTTTGAAATGGTCCTTCTCTACTTTGCCTTGCTGCTCTATACTCTACCAGGTCTCATCTACAGGAAGACTTCAACGTTGATCTCTAGAGTGCTAACGGGGTACCTATGAAATGTCAGTATTCCGCCAGTCCGGATGGGAGCAGAGGAGGAGGGTCTTGTCTTACCTCAAATCAAATTTTTCCAGCACAGTAGGATGCAAAACACCAAATTCGCCGATGCGATGTTCCTTGCCGCCTATGCGGAGCCAGACAGAAGCAGCGTGACCAGGGAAAAAGGTCTCGTCGTTGAGTTCCTCGATCCAGTAGCCATCTGGCTTCTTGGGGTCGTCCTGGACGAGGAAGTCGTTGCGAAGCATGAGCATCACACGGTCGAGCAGACCGTGGACAATCTCGAAGCCGCTTGTTCGGCCGTAGAAGGCCGCGGAGAAGTGGCGCTCGTTTCGGGCCTTGCGTTCCGTGGTCTCATCTTTGAAGACCACATCAGAGGCTTCAAAAATCTTCATGGGTACGCTGTGGCCCTTGTTCTCACGGATCGTCTTGAGAAGTCCGGGGAGTAGGGTGGACCGCACGACCTGGTACTCTGCGGTCTTGGGATTGGCGAGACGTACAACAGTCTTGCCGTCATCCTTGCGGTTAAGCCAGGCAAAGTTCTCATCATGGCTACACAGGCTCAGGGGCAGGACCTCGCTCCAGCCAGCCATGGCAGTCTCGACGCGAATAATGTCTGTGAGCTTATTTATGGGCAGGGGGGCACCAACGGTTGCACTACGGTTAGGAGCGGTGCGAGGAAGGTTGTTGTACCCGTAGCATACAGCGAGATCTTCCATGATATCGCACTGGTGGAGGACGTCGGCGCGGGTGGGGGGGATTGAGACCTCTAGGATGTTGGGGTCCTTGTCAGACACTTTAGATGTATAGGCCATCTTGGAAAGAAGCTTGCAAAGGCTCTCAGGGGCTTCGTTGAGGCCAGTGCAACTGTTGAGGTAGTCGATCTCGGCGGGGAAGACGCGAGGCTTGAGGGTAGGGGTGACGCGGGTGAGGTTGTTGTGCTCTGAGATGATCTGAACTGGCTCAACAGTGAAGGGCTCAGCGCAGTAGGTGGAGAACATGGTAACCATCATATCAGTGACGATCTCAAGCTTGGTAAGGTCGGTAGCAGTAATCTCGATGAAGACATTCGTGGTGTTGAGGGTGATCTTGGAGTGGTCGCCGTTGATGATGGGAGGAAGTGAGCCGACAATCTTGTTGGCGTCAAAGATGACGGGGTAGACAGGAGCATCACGGATAATGTGAAGGTAGCGGCCCAAGTGCTTGTCATTCTCATAAAAGGTCATCAACTCTTCCGCATTCATCTCCTTGGTCTGGTTCAGAGGGATGAACTTGATGTCCTTGGGGAGGAGAGCCTCGTAGGTGAAGGGGCCTTGTACGGTATCATAGTCATGAGTACCAATGGATACAAGAGTTCGGTTTCGGGCCAGGTTCTGGTGCAGCTTGTCTTGCAGGGCGATGAAGGACTCGTATCGATCCTTGGTAAACTTGATGTTGCGTAGGATTGCGCCGGCGACGTAGGGACGGACCTGCTCGGCCTCGGGGTGGACGGTAATGGTCTCTAACTTGCCGTCGGCGGGCTCGACGAGTCTAAAGTTGGGAGCGGGAGTGCGGCCGAGGAAAATATTGAGGTTGAGGGCGATGCCCTCGAAGCACAGCATATCATAGCGGTTGGCGGGGATCTCGATTTTGAGCTGGGGAGGTTCCTGGACGCCATTGACGACGGGGCGGTCGTCGTTTTCGGTATCCTCGTCAAGTTCGATACCAAACTCAAAGCAAAGATCTTCGAATTCCTCGGTCGTGAATCTGTGAATGGGGGAAAGGGGTCAGATATGGCTATACTTCCATCATGAAGCGGGACAGCGGGGGGTTCATCGGCGAAGGAGGGGCACCATGACTGCGTACTTTTGACCGAGGGCCTCGTAGAGCTTGTACTTGTCGACGGCGATGGTAGGCATGATTTAAGCCGGTAGAATCGGTAGTCGTAGCCTCTGTCCGTGTAGTCTCGGTATAAGCAGCTCTCCCTTGGAAACTGGGATTTGAGCGTGGGACGTTTGGGCGTGGACCAGGGCGTGTACTGAGTCACAGGAAATTTTGGGCGGGTTGCGGTTCACAGCGAAAGTTGTAAGCCAGAGTGGAAGACGGTGTAGCGATATAGTGCGACCTTGGCGATGGCAGCTACCCCTCACTAAAGTCAGGTACCCCGCTAGCGGTAGGGTACCTTGGTGGGAACGAGACCAGCAGGCTGGCGGGGTGAGGACCTACTCGGATCATCAATGCTCCCCTTGCCGATGACGGCCTTTTTCTTTTTTGTGGCTGATGGAGGGGCAATTGCACGCGTATCTGCCTTAAAATGCGCGAACCATTGGAATAAAAGTGAACGAGACATGTTGCGCATTTTGACCTCTGGAGGACTGATGAATTCTTGTATTAGCTACATACTCACGAGAAGACAATTGGGCTTAAGAAGGGCAGGTAAGTAACAAAGCGATGCCAGGTGAGCAATCGGGGCAGTGACTCGACACAAATGGGCATATATAAGCTCGCATCGCTGAACATGACATGTTCCAAATCTCTCCTTGGTCAGTCAATACGTCGAGCACTTTCTTCATTTTGCGCTCGTTATGAAGTTGTCGACAATTTGAACTCTGGCCTACCATTTCAATGGCTATTAATCTGAGGTACATGAGCTAAATGTAGTTCTGATGCAAGGCGGATTCAAACGCTACCCGTAGTATCGGGAATGGATACGGAGCACCTATGTAATTACGGCATAGACGAGATCCGAGATTTTGCAAACCTATTCCCATTGCAAAAAGTGAAATCATCGAATGTAATCACTTTGAACTTTTAAATAGTTGGTATCCTGATATACCTAGGTAGGAATGAGTGGTTAATTTTCATCCAATCTGATACTGGTACGGAGGTTTTGTTCAAACAAACATCAGCCACAATTCTTCAGCAAGCTGAACCTCCTTTTCCGTCTGTGCGTGTATCCCTGGCGACGTGGCGAAGATGGATGCAAGCTGAAGTGAAGGAGCTACGACGTAAACGAGCGATCCAATCCTCCGATGTTCTGGTCAGCCAAATATAGCAGGCACTGGCCATTGATGTAAAGATAGAGTTGGCTGTCTACGAATTATTTTTGGTCAGCTATTGTCTCCGTCTGTCGCGCGCTTATCATCTCATGGCATTGGGCAACTTGGTGACTGCCCGCCAAGTATGCTGCAATGGGGGCGCGCGGTAGGCGGATGCAGCAGGGTTGGCAGGATCTCATTTACTGGGGAACCAAACACCAGGACCAATCAGCTCAGGACGCACAGCTTTCTCGCTCCACTTCAGCCACACCAACCTTGACAGCTAGCCGAAATCTCTTGAGTATCCAGATACTTGGCTAGGTAGGTATCTGCTTGTCTGCCTCCTTGCCTGCCTGCCTGCACGCGAGCACAGGGCAAAAAATGGGCGCTCGCCTAACGCTACCTAACTCTGTGCCTTGCGAGGTTGTTAGCTGAAGCTACCTAGGGAGCAGTGACAGCAGGCTGCCCTGATTACTATGGCTCTGTACATGCCTTGCCTCCATAGGTAGGTACCTACAGCACAAAAGACCACCAAGGCACTATCGAAGCAGTCGAGGCAGAACCTCCACTCCCCTGTGGGAGGTACCTACCTTCTCCTTGCCCCAGGCACTTGGGTACTGTACCTGCGAAACCTGTAGCCCAACAGCTCCTCCACTAATTGGGTACCTGCACGCCTGGAAGTCGCTAGAGCCTCTCAGTACCTCCCACTCAGCCAGCTCAGAACATCCCGTCCTCCTTCTTCCCTCCCTCATTTCATTTTCCATAACCAAGGCCAAGACAACGCCTTGCACCTCGACAAACATCATCACGCATACGTACATCTCAACGCATCTCCCCCGATTCCTTTGCTCCCCCATTTGCTCGTCAGTCGCTACCCGACATTGCGCTGACCTGCTTGTCCTCCCTCCCATCCCCGTACGCCTTGCCAAAAAATCGTGTGTTGGGACTCCGCGCAAATCATTGCATCACCCACCCGCACACACGCGATCCACCCCCCATATTCTACCGTCCTTCATCCTCTTACTACTACTACTACTCCTACTCCTCCCCCCTAACGACTACTCTGCTCCGAGACTCTCCTTCGACCATCCCGCGATCCTGCCGTCCTGCACATTCTGCACGCCATGGCTGACGCGCCCAACTCCAGCGATGAGCTGTACCCCATCGCCGTACTCATCGACGAGCTAAAGGTATGGCGGTGACGCCACGCTCTCCCGCCGCCCTCGACGCAGCTCTGCTGTCGGCTCCGGGCCTCACCCACAACTTGTGCTAACTTGCTCCTCATCTATAGCACGACGATGTTTTGCTCCGTCTCAACGCCATCCATCGACTGTCCACCATTGCCCTCGCCTTGGGTGCCGAGCGAACTCGAGAGGAGCTTATCCCCTTCCTCGATGGTCAGTCAAATCCTTGCTCGCTGCCATACCCCTCCTTCGCCCGCCCATGATAGCAAAGTTCCTAACCATGATCCATCAACAGAGTCTGTGGAAGATGAAGATGAAGTTCTCGTTGCTCTGAGCGAAGAGCTTGGTGGCTTTGTCGAGTATGTCGGTGGTCCTCAGTGGGGTCACGTCCTCCTGTCGCCCCTTGAGAACCTCGCCGCCATCGAGGAGCCTGTCGTGCGCGACAAGGTAATTATTCCCTGCCACATATTCTCGATTCCTCTAATCATTCCATCCACAGGCCGTCGAGTCCCTCAACAAGATCTGCGAAGAGCTCTCGTCGCAACAAGTCGAGGAATATTTCATCCCCCTCACTGTCCGCCTCGCCAAGGCCGATTGGTTCACATCCAAGGTCTCAGGATGCGGCCTCTTCACAACTCCTTACAAGAAGGTCTCTCCCCCCATTCAAGAGCAGCTGCGACAACAGTTCGGTTTGCTCGTACACGATGAAACCCCCATGGTCCGCCGTCAGGCCGCAACCAACTTGGCCAAGTTCGTAAAGGAGATGCCTGCCGCCATCGTTGTCGATGAAATGATACCCTTCTTCCAGCACCTTGCTCAAGACGACCAGGACAGCGTTCGATTACTGACCGTCGAGATCCTCATCTCCATTGCCGAAGCCGTTCCCAAAGAGCAGCAGTCTAGTCATGGCGTTCTCCTTACGTCGTTGCGCAATTTGATAGAAGATAAGAGCTGGAGAGTCCGTTATATGATTGCCGATCGGTTCGAAAAGGTTTGTCCTCATCTTGAGGCTAAATCATGGATTTGCGCACTAACTCATTGAACCAACAGATTGCCAAGGCCGTCGATGAAGAAGTCGTCTCTCGAGATCTGGTTCCTGCATTCGTCAAGCTCCTCAAAGACAACGAGGCCGAAGTTCGAACAGCTATTGCTGGCCAGATCCCCGGTTTCTGTGCTCTTGTCGACCGCAATGTTCTTCTCAACGATATCATGAGCAGTATTGAGGATCTTGTGTCCGATACCTCCCAGCACGTGCGAGCTGCCCTCGGAACCCAGATCAGCGGTTTAGCGCCTATTCTTGGGAAGCAGGAGTACGTCGAATATCTCAAGTCATTTACCGTCACGGGCCGCGCTCACATCGCTATAGAACTATTGATCATCTTCTTCCCATGTTCCTTCAGATGCTCAAGGACGAATTCCCCGAAGTCAGACTTCACATCATCTCGAAGCTTGAGCTCGTGAATCAAGGTAATGCAGAGTCGAGAGCTTGATACCAAGGCAATAGAAACTAACATGAATTAGTCATTGGAATCGACCTTCTATCCCAGTCCCTTCTACCCGCGATTGTGCAGCTCGCCGAGGATAAGCAATGGCGTGTGCGTCTCGCGATTATCGAATACATCCCTCTCCTTGCCAGCCAACTGGGCGTCAAGTTTTTCGACGAGAAATTGAGCAACCTGTGCATGGGCTGGCTGGGTGACACTGTCTTCTCTATCCGAGAGGCAGCTACTCACAACCTCAAGAAGCTGACGGAGGTATTTGGTGTGGAATGGGCCAGTGAGGCGATTATTCCCAAGGTGATGGCTATGGGCAACCACCCCAATTACCTCTACAGAATGACAACATGCTTTGCCATTTCGGTAAGAACTCTGTGCAAGCTACCCGAACTTGACTAATACGCGCGTTTCTGCTAGACTCTGGCAACAGTGGTGAGCTTGGATGTGATTGCCAAATCCATCCTTCCCATGCTAGACAAGCTCGTCAGCGACGACATCCCGAACATCCGATTCAACGTGGCCAAGACATATACCGTTCTGATTGACGTTCTCCGACGCTTGCCCGAGGAGGGAACATTGCACGACCTGGAGAAGCAAAACGCCGAGATTGTACCTTCACCAAGAGGCATGGAGCTTATCCAGCAGAGGGTCGTGCCAAACCTGGGCAAGCTGCAGAAGGACGATGATGTGGACGTGCGATACTTCGCGACGACAGCGGCCGCGGCCGTGACAGGACCCATTGCTGGCGGTGAGCCTATGAATACATCACCATAGATGAGAGACGTAATGAAGCAATTCGTATTGCACGAGAGAACATTCACTTCCCCCGCGTTTTTTATCTTTAGGACACTGTTGCCGTGGCCAAGGAGGCACGGAACCGTCTGGTGGCGCATCGCATTCTAGAAGTTAGGAGGGCTTGCATGGTCGTGATTGGGACCGATGGATACCCACCGTACGTGGCTGGACAATGGATGGTTAGTGAAGCAAGGTAACAAAAGATAAAAAAAAAATAAGAATAAACGTGGGAAAGGAGACAAGCAGACAGGAAAGGGGGTGGTTCTTGGGACTGTTGGAGTTGGAGACTGGAGCCTAAATGGTCCAGCCCTCGGCTGGTAGACGAGTACCATTCCCGTTGTATGATATACCAGGCTTACAGAGTAGATGAAGTGAAATGGTATCTGCTGTTACTTTAGGTGCTGGGGTCAGCACATTGATTTGTGAAGAGAGTACCAAGAAATGGTGACGGGTATCATTCTGTTTTACGTTCTTTTTCCCCATTCATGGGCAAGAGTACAGCTTCTACGCCTTGCGGAAACACAAGGTGCTTATGGTTTGTCCCTTGGCACCCCCGAAACTAAACGTCTTGTACTCTACCCGCCCGGCCAGATCGAAGCCCTGCTCGCTGCCTGGCCTTTTCTCAAACCACCCCTTGAGCTCCGTCTCCGTCCAGTTGCAGCTCGTCACCAGGAATACCCCTCCCGGCTTGACCAGCCTCAGCACGCGGTCCCGGTACCCCTCGCAGAGGCGACGACCTTGGGCGTCCTTTTCGTCGCTGAGGCATATCGCGTCAAAGGTGCCCTTGTCGAGGACCACGTCCCAGCCGTCGGCCTGCGGGCCGTTGAGGGTGGTCGAGAAGGGGCCTGCCAGGACGTCCCATTCTTGGAACTCGACGGGGGGCGCGAGTTTCTCGTCGTCGTTGTCGTCGTCGTTGCTGGCTTCGAGGCGTTTGGACTGGGCGACCTGGCGCGCGAGCGCGACGCTCTGCGGGCTGTAGTCGACGCCGAGGGCGCGGCCGGGCCAGCCCTCGTCCCGGAGGGCGAAGAGGAGCGAGCCGTTGCCGCAGCCGAGGTCGAGCAGGGAGGCGCCGTCGCGGGGTATGGCGAGGTCGTCGACGAGGAGGTCGCTGTCGAGGTCGCCGCTGGCCAGGCGGTCGAGGAAGTCGACCACTTTTGCCTCGGCGTCGGAGTCGTCGAACCACACGGTGCCAATGTCGGAGGGGTCGGCGGCGTGGTTGGATATTTCGCGCGTGTATAGGCTATCCCAGCTGTTTTTTGTTTTTTATTTTTAATGCCTTTCTTCAGCGACAAGAGTACGGGCGAGCAATGCATTTATACAAATGGGGATTGGGGAGAGAGGGTGTAAGGGGAGGAGGAAGGGATACAAACTATTCTTTCGTGCCGAGCTTGGAAGGCTCAAGATGTTGCGGTTGGTCGTTCGACATGTCCAAATAGAAGGCAGCAATGGATTTGGAAGAAGAAAAAAAAGGATAGAAAAAAAGGATAGAAAAAAGAGGCGTGCAAGAAGCAATGAATTACTTGCCAATCCTTGAGGTTTGTCGCGAATATTTCCAAGTCATCCAAGCTCATAGTAAAAAAGTCTAGAGTCTACATTATGGCGGGGTGTTGATGCCGTTCGACCCAATGCGGCAGGCGGTGAGATGAGGGGCAACGACCTACATGTATGTAGGTAGGCAGGTACTGAGCCACGACGAATTCCCAAGTCAGAAAGTCAAAGTTTGCAGAGGTGAGCAGAGCCGAGCTTCAATTACATCAAAACAAGTAAATCATCACCATTAAAAGAGTCGCGAACAGACAAAAGGTGCGAGTTGTTGCGTTTGCATTGTTTGGCAGCAGGAAAAGGTCTGCCCTCATTCTATGGTACCTCTTCCCAATCCGCCGCCAGGCAAATCGACAAGTCGAGTAATGACTTCATCATCCAACAACCCAGGCCAAAAAAAAAATAAAAGAAAAAAAATCGTCGTGTTTGTCAGAAGCAGTCCTGGTTTAAAGAGGGCATCAGGACCAGAGGCAAAGGTATATCCTCTCTGAATAGCCATTCATGTTTCCCCCGCGTGTCATCTCATATATCCTCATCTTTGAAGGTGACTTCAAGGGAGGGTGCGGTGAACAGTCCTGAGCATTCGTCACAGGCATCCGTCCATAAAACCAAACATGTTCTCAACGCCAAGCCCATATGACACTAAAACCAAGAGTTCACCATGTGGCATCCGAGGTACACAATAGCCCAAGTAAAATCGGAACAGTCCGACTTCTCGTCAAGCGAGAAGTGAGTACTGTATTCAAGTCAAAAATTTTGTTTCCCATTCATTTTCCACATAGGATCAACCTAATAGAAACTCTCGACCATGGTGTCCTTGAGGTTGGTGTTGATATTGCTGGGACCCTGGCCCTCGCCAAGACGGAAGACGCTCTCGATGACACTGAGCTCGGTGGCGGTGGTGTCCAGACCAGTGACAGCAAGCCAGTCGTTGACGACCATGCCGGCACCAACAACGTTGGAGCCACGGTTCACGGAACCGGCAACTAGGGGAACTTGGAGAAGCGAGGACAGCTCATCCTGATCTTGGATGGACGTCTTAGGATGTACAAGGCCACCCTGGTTGGAAAGGCTCATGTATGAGCCAACTAACACATTGTCGGCCACGGTTTGACGGAAAACCTCGACACCTAATACATCGGCAATAATTTCCTCTGTCTCTCGCTCCAAATCCGGGTGGATAAGAGCAATGTGATCGTTGCTGACAATGACGTTTCCAAGGGCGGAGAGTCGCTCCTCGATGCGCTGGATGCGTACTGAGTCGGGAAGGGAATTTCTCAAGTGCTGCAGCTCCTGGTCCGAGGTGGTAGTAGGAACGAGAAGACCCTTGCGGTTACCAGCGGTGAGACGGCCGATGATGCGAGTGCCGGCAATCGTAGTTCGAACTGTGGGAATAACATCTTGGAGTTCTGCCTCGAAGACACTGCCAGGGAAGGCGTTAGCAATTTGTTAAACCGGGCGCAATGTTGAGGGCATTCTCGAAGGGTGACGAACCTGTAGAAGTTTTCGCTGGCGCCAAGGGCGACAAGAGCATAAGAATTGGTCAAGGTGGAGAAGACACCAACCCTAGAAACAAACAAATGTTAGCTATATCGGCTCTTGATATTTTTCTATTGACTGTTCTCTCTTCGCGGTGTAGAAAACTGCACTCGCTGGGCGAATCTGCATGCCGAGCACAGCGAATGGCGGGGGCGGGGTTCTCGCATGCTCTCGTGATGCTTCGACAAGCCAGGGTACGGTATAGGCAAACATACTCGTTGGAGTTCTCAAACTGAGCGCGAACAGCCATGATTGAAGAGCTTGTCTGGGTCGTAGTAGTAGTGTTGTCAAGAATTTTGTTGGTGTTGAAAGGCTCTCGTCTGTAGAGCCTCGAATGAAGTGAAGTTGCTGATGCCGCAATTAGATGGAGGACGGATGGATCGGTGGATGGAGTTTTTTTTTTCTGCCCCTCCAAGACTTGCAAGTTCCTGCCCGTGCCTTTTATGTAAGGAAGGACCCCTCTAGAAGGTGCAGTTCTCAGGCGCTTTCAGGGACGCGCTTATCCACTGGAGCTACCTGAGGCTAGCTGCCCGGTCAAGGGTCCACACTCCCGCCAGCTTCCCAGATGCTCTTTCCTCCATTGTGACTCAGTGCCCTAGCAAAGCAAACAGGCATCGCCACTCTTCCGAGAGGATGACTCTTCTTCATCTGGCCCCAATTATTCCTTCTGTCCGTTTCAATCATCTCCCTAATCTGCCTAGGCTGCTTTTTTACTCCGGATGAGTCTTTCCTTGTAACATGTCCGCTGTGGCTGGGGGACCCATCCATTCCCCAAACGAGTGCCATGTCAACTTCGACTCATCTTGAGTAGCTGACCAATTCGGCAGCGCCAGCTGTGTAATGCGACTTTTAGTATCACAGCTCACGGGTACTTCGTACTGGATATTGGATGTTCGTTTGCATCCTCTTATATCAGTCATGCGAGGCATCTCCTCTTCAACGCCATTCGTCAGACAAGTATCATTATCCCGCAAACAATCTAATGTCCAATAGATATATCTCCAAACATCTCACTTTCTTCCCTTCTCACTCGGGTTGGTCTCTCACTGTGCCCAAATCTATCAAACCGTTTTGATGCCTGGGGCACCTCGGGCATGTACACAGGTCGACATATAGGCAAGTTACCTAGACAGCAAACTAATCAGGTGCCCATTGGTCTCTAGCCAGCTTCGCCCCCATAGTCATCCATAAAGAAAATATGTATCCTTCGTCATCCCATCATTTACCTTGTCATTCGTAACTGTAACCACATCGACTTCATACATCATCCCTTTGGTCCATGTTGCCATGTCCATTCTTCCTGCTATGAGTATCCTCTTTTCTAAGCTCGCCCAGCTATCTTTGCCCCCGGAATCTCCCAACTACAAAGACATTGACTACCAGGCTGCTCATATTCTCGTGTCTGGCATGTAGTGTTTGCAATCCTGCGCCGCAGGTTCCCCTCCCTACATGGTCCAAACCGGCGCCTTCGTCAACACCTGCCGTCCTCTCACCTCCAGCGCAAGGAACCCTGCAAATCGTACTCTGCTGGGATCCTTGAGTAACGCTGAAAGTCCTTCCACGTCAGTATCCGTCATTCCAGTAGTTGAGATTTCACTGCTCTGTCTTCCGACTGCACCGGGCTTGGGTGCAGTTTTGAACGTACCAGTCTTGGGCTTATCATTTCGTCCCTGTCCATTCTTGTCCTTGTCTCCCTCATGTTCGTCCTTGTCATCACCCTCCTCCTTGGGGACTTCCAAAGGCGGCAGTGGCGTCTTCTCGACCTCCATCAGGTGGGGCTGCACGATGTCTCCTGGCAATGGGTAGGTAAGAGCAACATCACGGCTCTCCAGCGGCAAGTTGGCTGCGATGCCAACAGCAAGCTCCACGATCATCGAGGCGCTTCCCTCTACTCCCGGGGGTGGGGGGTTGGTGAGGAACTGATGAAGACAGCTCGTGAGCTTACTGGTACATGTGTCTGTGAATAGGGTACGGTTGTCCGCTGTAGCTTGTGAGTTAAGTTGTCGATGTAGGCCTTCGAGCGTCGTCATGCGCCAGTTGACAACCTTGCTGGTAAGCGCGTCGAATTCTTCCTGGCTGCTCATGGTGTATGCGTTATGCCGAATGCTCAGCTCAATCTCCTTGAGGTCCTGGCTCAATTGGGGCTCGAGACCAGGATGGAAACATTTATTGAACAAATTCTCAAAGATCCATCGTGCAATGATAGCCCGTCCGACAGCAGTCATTTCCTGCTTGCCCGTCTTGAGTCCGTCTGGGCTGATGTATGGTTGCAGCCACTGCGGAACACGAGTCCAGTCCTTGCGGATATTGAACGAGAGATTGTTGATGGCACCGTTCAATCGGTTGAACCTGGTAGAGTACTCGTTATCGTCGAGCGCGGTTCGTGACTGCGACATGCGCTGGTTGGCCACCGCGTTCTGAAGCTGTTCGACCTGACCGCTGAGAGCCTCGATCTGTGATTTCCCATCAAAGTAGAGACGTTTCACATTTTTGTACTTGGTCACTGCAGCGAGTCAGTAAAGTCAGCAAAGTCATCTTTCGCTTTTGGTCTGCTATCAGAAACGCGGGATCAAGGGTGCCATCACTTACACAAGTCTTTGAATGCCTTATCGCCTTCGTTGCCTTCGCTGGGAACAGCAGATCCGGGTTGAGGGCTGTCTCGACCCTGCTCATTAGGCTTCTGACCTTCGAACTGAGGGGGCCGCTCGCCACGGTAGACGGGGGGTTGGCCGGGAACCTGGCCTTGGCCTTGTTGGGGACCTTGTCCCTGAGCTTGGCCAGGGACTGGTGGCAGAGGATTCATCGTGTTCAAAGGTGCAGTGGAATGGCGATACGGAGGAGGACCACCAGAAGCGTCGATTGAACCACGGAGAGATTGATCGTCGGGGTTGCGGCGGGAAGACGGAGGACCTCCGGGGGGTGGTGCCATGCCCTGCTGCTGCTGGGGCTGCGGGGTACTTTGTTGGACGGGGGGGAGGCTCGGGGTAGAGCCTTGATTGTGCACGTAGACGGAGTGATTTACTGCAGGTGAGGTTTGTGCAGAATGCAAATGGGCAGAACGTTGATCAGAGTCGGTAATTGGAGATTCATGCGAGAACTGGGAAACCGTCTCAGGATTTGGCTGTCGGGAGCTAGGACCCAGGTGAGTGTGTGTGAACCTCGAGTCCCCACCTTGAAGAGCTGCTGGCGAATATTGTCCTTGGGGCGGCGGCTGCTGCTGCTGCTGCTGCTGTTGCGCCTGAGAAGTAGCAAACGAGTAGCCTGGTTGTGTCAAGTTCTGAGGTGACGGCTGTTGGTCGTATGCGCCCGTCTCGAAGTGAGGCTGTGGCTGCTGTTGGTCCTGAGGGTGCACTTGAACGTGGGGTTGCGGCGGCGGTTGGTGCTGCTGCTGCTGCGGCGGCGGGGCGTCCTGCGGGTGGTATACGACTTCGTCGTAGGGGGGCTCTAGCTCGGGTACCTGTCGGATGGTATTGGGGATGCGGGAGTTCTGTGACAGGAAAGGCGAGTTAGAATCATGTGCTGAGTAGATTTCATCGACTTCGCCGTGAGTTGGAAGGAGAGGAGAATGCGAAGAGTAAGGGGCAGGCTGAGCGTCAGCGAGGGACCGGGAGCGGGCTTGGGCTGAGGGTTGGTGCCAGTCTTGACCGGGGTTCTGGGGTTTTGGTTGGGTTTGGGCGGCTTGGGCTTGGAATGGGGTCTGGGCCGTGGCCTGGACTAGAAAGGCGGCTGTGGCTGGCCTGGGTTGGCTATTTGTGGGAGAGTCGAAGGATTGGGGTTGGGATTGGGATGCTGAGCGAGAGTGGGACTGGGTAGGAGCATGGGAATTGGACGGTGAACGAACTTGAGTCTGGGATTGGGATTGGGACTGGGATCGAGAGTGAGACAGATCAGAGGGGAGAGACTGAGGATTGGAGGGATCGGGAGAGAACGAGGTCTGAACCGAAGGCTGTTGTTTGCTCAGTTTGCTCACCCTCTTGTTCGTCGACTGCCTGCGACCAAGACTGCTAGTGTTGTCGTAGGAAGGTTGGTGACTGTGAAGACTGATCCCGTGGTGGTGATGCTGCTGTTGCGATTGCTGTTGCTGAGGTTGCTGAGGTTGCTGCTCAGGTTGGCTGCCCTTATGGCCGGACCCGAAGATGCCCCTAATCAATCTACTACGGGTCGAGGTCGATTTTTTGTCCTGCTGGCTCTGCTGCTGCTGAGCCTGCGGTGGTTGCTGCGGCTGAGAAGAAACGGGGCCCGGGCCGTGGCCGTAGCTTATGTTGCTATTGAGGTCGTCGACAGAGGAGGTGGCGATGCTGTAGGGCAGACCAGGTTGTTGATGCGAAATGTGGGTATCGTAGCGAATGCTCTGGGAGCGACCGAGAGCAGACTGGTTGACAAACTCGTGGTGCGATTGATTGCCATCAAATCCTGGAGGAGGTCCGGTGCTATGAACGTTTGGATTCGGACTGTGCTGAAGAGGAGCTGGATTGTTGATGGCAGCGTTCGTGCTGCTAGCTGCTGACGGAGAGTTGTATAGGTGCGGCGGGGGAGGGGCGCCGGAGGCGGTGGAGTGTGAGGGTGAGAGCGGCGGGGGCTGCTGCGACTGCGAATGCGATTGGGCGGATTGCTGCTGTTGCTGTTGCTGCTGCTGAAGAGGAGGAGGAATGTGACGAGGAAGCGTTTGCTGCCCTCCCTGCTGGTGGTGAATAGATTGCGGCGGCGGAGGTTGCTGTTGCAGATGAGGTGGAGGGAGCTGTCGTGAATCAAACGACTCACTAGAGCTATAGGCAGTATCATGGGACGACGACAAGGCTGAATGGGGGGTTGCGACGGAGTGGGCATTGGTGCTGGAGCTTGCGCTGTGGGCGGCTAATTCGGCCTCCTCCAGCAGGGACAGCTGCTGCTGCTGGTGGCTCTGGCTGAGCTGGCGCTGATGCTGTGCCTGTTGCAGTGCCGCCTGCTGCTGCTGCTGCTGCTGCTGGCTAGCCTGGCTTGCCTGGGCCTGGCTCTGCTGTCGCTGGTGTTGCAGGATCTGCTGCTGGCGCTCTGGCGTCGCAATTGTCGCATTCACACCCGCGCTCGTCCTCCCAGCATTCCCGCTCGTCGACGGTTGAGCGTCAACGAGGGCATGCTGGGACCGGTTGCTGTG
The DNA here is from genome assembly GCA_023509875.1 of Rugonectria rugulosa. Lineage (NCBI taxonomy): Eukaryota > Fungi > Ascomycota > Sordariomycetes > Hypocreales > Nectriaceae > Rugonectria > Rugonectria rugulosa. The sequence continues at coordinate 70,615 of JALNIO010000389.1, forward strand.
TCTGCCGAGTCGGCTGGCGAAGCTTGGCATCCTCGCTGGTCAATCGAGGGGATTGGCGACTTTGACGGGGACAAGCGAAACCTAGGGGGATGGCGCTCCAGAGTGACAGGTGTTCTGTTGTCGCGAGGTGGACGTCAGACAAAGAGAGAGAAGGAGAGGGAAAAGAGAACTCGAGGCCTGGACGGTCGGCGAGGGTGATGTTGTTAGGGAGTGGACTGGATGGATGGAGGTGCGGACACGGCGGTACCTTTGGGTACTAGGCTGGGTGCCAGCTCGGCCTCATTGTGAGTGTGCAGCGCAGTGCAGCGCAGTGCAGTCAGGGCAACCCAGTTCAGTCCCATCCAGCCCAAGCCGGGGACGTTGATCCAGTGGGATCGCGGATGGTTAATCCGCTGAGAGTGCTGAGGGATGCCCTGGAAGGGGGAGGGGAGGGGACTGCCAGTGGAGGAGGGGTTGCGCCCCGAAGACGGTACGTTACGGGCTGACGTTGCCGGCTGCCATCTTGCCATCTCATCCATGCCCATGTGGGTTGGTTGGGTTGATCCCTGGCGCGGGCTGGCTCCATCTTGGCGGGCAGACAAGCAACGAAGAGCAGCGAAGAGCAGAGGGGCAAGGTTGTCAAACCCTCCCGAACCCCCCGAACGATACGAAGCACTTGAGCTCATTTGGCAGGCAGTTGGTTGTGCTTTTCGGTTTAGCCTCATGGCTGCTATTACTCCTTACCGTACTTGGTACATCTTACCTTGGCAAAGTACTTGTGGCAATCCGAAAGCGAGCTTTTCCAACAGTCAGTGCAATGTTGCCGGTCTCAAGAACGTTATCATCTGAACTGGGGTTGGGCTGCAAAGAGACATCGGTTGACCAGCAATTTCTCCATACCTGACCCTGGATCATGTGAAGGCTAGGTGCAGAGAGAATTTCGCCTTGAAATACCATGTAAATGACCATGTTCTTCCACGGAGAGTTGCTGACTTCTACCCATGTCCCCCTACAACTACTTGCAGAAAATACGATGTCATGAGACTGCATCAAGACATGCTTATTTCTAACAACTTAAAATCAAGGATACTTTCTCCTTGTTCCGTCTACGAAAATTCGTAACCATACAGGTCGCAGTGGGAGCTTTTACTAATGTGATGTCGCAACAAGCTTATCCTCTTCCCACCGCCAATACATTAAACACCTTGTTAAGGTGAAACAAGAAAAGGGTTGGCTTTTCCTTGGCAACATCTAAGTGCAAATGCGTAACCGTCTCGTTTCGTGCTCTCTCGCACAACAGTAGGGCTGAAAGGGTGAAATGCCTTGGAACATTCATCTAGCCATAAAACCTACGATGTTGAAGGACCCTGACAGTTACATTTCCAGCCCTCCGCAAAAGCGGCGATGCTCAACCCAGACTTTACCCCTCGATTGATCATAGCTCAAGCAGTCTAGCCATCATTCTCAGCCTCAGTGGAAAACGTCCGGCCAGGGAGTCCTGCTCGTTCAACACCACGTAGCAATCGATCCGCTTACCACCCTCATGCGATACTCGTATGTACGGTAGACCATGGCAGTTGCTTTGCGGCGCTTGTGTGAGACCAATCCAGGCCTTGCGGGAACTGGGGTTTCGAGCCGGCCGTCATTCACAAAGGGTCAACTGTGCCGATACCGACAACAATAGCCCTATCTTAGCGCCAGGATCGAGATATCTTGGCAGCTTTCGGTTTACATGAATCTCAGCTTGCAGAGAAGCTGAAAGTCAACGTGACTTTTTGGCTCCTTTTCCCTTTTCCCGTGTCAGGATGGTTCATTTTCCCCTCCTTTTACTAGACTATCTACAAGTAGTTAACACCTTCTCAGCTGCAAGCGGCATGTGGAACAAAGGCGGGCGGCGGCGTTCTCGAACGGGGCTGTGCTCGAGCCGGGCTTCAACTCCTTCAAGGCCTCGAGGCTTCGAGAGAACATTGAGATGGACCCTTCTTGGCAGGCTAGTTTTGATCCCTGGCCAAGTTCAGTGTGTGATAAGGACTGCATTTCATCTTGAGGCATGGCAGACAACAAATAGCAGCCCAGCACGTTTCTCATGCCATGCAATGAGACCGGCCGCTGTGTGAGATGAATATCCGTAACAAGTTGCATACATATTCTGCCAGGTAAGTTGTTGGTCAAACAACTGAAGGGGTGGGGAATGGAGATCATCGAGGCGAAGCCGTCAGCCTACAGCCTCTAGCATGCGAATAGCGTGTGGGTGAAGTGGTAAGATCGGCCCGGAATTCTAATTATCCAACCTCTCCATTGGCATCTCGCCGATGCAGAAGAACCTGCAAGATTGGACCTACGCGTACGGCTGACGGCATGGCGACCAGGGTTGTAGGAGGAAGTGTGGCTGTGGCTGCGGGCATGGCACTATCACTGTTACAGTTGCAGCCCTAGCTGGTGAAGTTGAATTTCGGACTATTTCGTGCGTATGTACTCTTACAGCATATAGGTATTCGACATGAGAAGTGAAGTTACCATCTCATCAAGAATCAGCCGAGGCATTGTGAGAGAGCCTCAGTATTTGCAGTCTACAGACCGTGCTTCGTAGACGTCTGCACCATGTGTGCTTGAGCTACCTATGTGATCTTCAGAACGAAGATAGAGTGAAATAAACCTAATAAGTCGCGAAATTGATCTATCGTTTTTCTCGCCCCGGGCTTATACATTCCAGGCCAGGTTGGAAATCCTAGGTTCACAAGTATTTCGTCTCCTTTTGCCACGTGCCGTCAACTCCAGCATCCCATCCCTTCCAATTCCACATTTCCAGCGGAATCTTCACTCCCTCGTGCTAACGTCCTGACTTTCCTCTCATAAAAAGCCCGCGCCGGGCCGAGACATGCAGCCAGTGCCCCAGACGTACAGCTGCATCGAGCCTACGAGTGTGACACCAAGCGGCAAGCGGGCGCTGAGCGTGACACGGGAGGGGAGAGGGCTTGATGACGGAAAATGAGGGGTCGTGAAGAAGAGGGATGTTTCTATGAATAGCAACACGAAATCCATAAGCTTTCTGTCAGACAAGGATGGCCCAAGCGAGCAAACGTGCATCTTCAGCTCGGACCTATGTTGTCTAGAACCAACAAGGAAGAAGGCAAGTGGGAGAGTTGGCGAGTTGAAGATACAGGTAATTTAACGACACGGGATTTCTCCAATAATAGACGTAAGACTGTTCAGGGTTACATAGTCCGCGCGGTATCTCACACCGGCTTATTATGTATATTACCGTTGGTACATGCAGCTGTGTTGAGTGAGCGTTTTGCTGTATCTTGAATTTGTTGAGTAGCTTACGAGTACGTACTGTACTTACTATGCAGACCTTAGTAGATGAAAAACCAAGATAAAGCTTGGGAATAATGCAATCGACCTATGATTTGGTATTGGCTTAACATCGGCGATGATACAGTTTTGATGACACTCTAGGTAACGTTGTGTTCACACATACGGCCATTAATATGGGAGATTGTTGCAACTGCAACCCAGGAGCACGCAACTAAATCCGTTGCCAATTTTCGGTCCCTGTCTCGTGTATTCTAGCCCTGTACAGAAGATGGTATTTTTCTTGTGTGCTCTCTACCTTTGAGCGACTAAATCAAGGCATGTATCGTTAACTGAGGAAGAACTCACAGAGGATATCAACTCAGTAATGGACCAGGCATATTAGCATATCACCGACAAAACACGACAGCTTCATCATTATGCTACTTTAAAGTATTAAAGATCATTCTCAGATATTCAATTACATTTTAATCATTCACCGAAGGCATGTGATTATTCCTAGATCCATAGATAGTGAGGATCTGGAAGATGGCAACCGTGATATAGGGTAGCTCACTTGAGTCGGCGACCATCCGGGATCCAAATTGCTGCCGCAATTACCAATGGAGTGACAGAGTCGGCGACGACTCCACCTCTATCGGGGATCTCGAAGAAGCTTGTGTAAGTCCAACCCAGATCGACTTCTTCATTTGCAGCAGCTCTCTCCTTGCATCAACTTTTCGTCTTTACATCGTCTGGAATCATCATCGTTTTCCCTATTCAAATCGCGGCTACCTCATTTACACACCTGTTTCTCCTGATATCCGGAATTGAACTACACACTACCTATATCCAGAGCCAAACTCGACGCCTGCCATCATGTGTTTCGCAGCTACTTGCCCAACTTGCTGTAAGAACGAAGATTTCCAGCATGAAGCCGGACGTTTGCTAACAAGTATTCAACCCACAGCAAAAAAGTCATGGCGTGGTTGTGGCGGGCACATTCCGCAGGTATTCTCTAGCATCCCCGAGAGCGAGTGGTGCACTTGCGGGCCCCGAACCAACGTAAATGGCAAAGAATATCCTCCAGCTGCCAAGGTCGAGATACCTGGTTTGTCGTGGATCGCGAGCATGCTTGGAGGGGGCAAGAAGGATAGTAATGCAAAGGAAGACCTGTGAGCTTGTCACGTTGTTTGAGGACCTGAGCTTGGTGGGGGAGTAAGAACCACGACTTGAGATTGATGAGAGTTCAGGCTGTCAAATTATGCCCTAGTCATAACTCAGAGACAGGTCATTGACGAAGAGAGTTGTGGCTCACAGAGGTAATGCTGGTGGCGAGGCTATTATGCGGTAACTTCACGTTGAGTAGCCAACCCCAAGTAGCAACGAGATATATGTGAGTCGAAACGAGTATCCATCTGCAACCGAATGCGTCGGTGACGTACAAACTGATAACCCAGTGAAGCGGCATGGATCTTGAGGCTGACTTATAGTAACCAAGTGACAGGTTATCAATTGACAAATAAGAATGCCTTCAATGGTTCGATCGTCGTTGGCTGGTCCCTGATGGTGTGCGGAGACATCAACGGTTGCGGGGCAAGAGCTGGTAGTCAGTCCCAAGAGCCGACGCCGACAGTCCGACGACCTGTTTTCGGAGGTTGAGATTGACTTGTGGCCTAGGGACAAGGCACAAAGCCAAAGACTCCTCTATTAAGCATCTGTGAATATTATTCCCATTAAACAAGTGAATATAGTTGACCTGCATCGTTGTTGATATCAACGGCTACTTAGAATCCTCTTATCCGTGCAACTTCGTCACTCCCCCCACCATCCCAGACTCGGAACCGCGCTTGCGCTGTCATGCACCGGCTTTGATAAGGTATATGTGCCTATATATCTTCCCATCTTCCCAATATTCCTCCTTGAACAAACAAGCCAGAGCCTCATTCTCTCTCGCACACTAATCTCATTCTTGATTTACTACTCCAGCGGCTGCAACATGCTGCTGCTGTCTCCCATCTTCCTCGTGGGAGCAGCCGCTCTCCTACTCACGCTTCACTTGGTTATCCGCCTGACATCTCCGCTCTTCAAGATTCCCGGCCCGGTCCTTTCCAACTTCACCTCGCTGATCTTGAAATGGCACGAGCTCAACGCCAACAGGACAATGTACATTCACCATCTTCACCTAAAGTACGGTCCCATCGTCCGGGTCGCCCCCAACGAAGTATCTTGCACCTCGCCAGAAGCCCTCAAGGAGATTTATGGCTCGGGTGGCAGCGGATATGACAAGACGGAATTTTACGATCTCTTCCGAGTCTACGGTCGGAGGTGTGTAAGGCGCTTCATTGTCATGGCCATGGAGAGTTGCTGACTTGGAGAATAGGACAATGTTTACGACTTTGAACAAAGCCGATGTGAGTTTGGCCAATGTATCTTTGGCTCTGTCCTCTAACTCTTGCATCAGCATGCGAAACGAAAGAGAATGATTGGAGATCGATATGCAAACAGTAATGTCAAGAAAGCCATCCCGATAGCAGGGATTCAGCATCGATCTAGGAAGTTTGTGCAGAGATGTGCTCAATCCCCTGATAGCACAGCTGATGTCTTTGTAAGTCCAACAACAGTTACTTCATGAAATGACTACAACTGATGACACTTTCAGATGGGTTTGTTTGCATATTCCTCCATTAATGCGGTGAATACTAACCTCCGTAGCTCTTCATTCATACGCATGCGATTGTGCCACTCACCATCTATTCCATCCTTATGGGACAAATTGCCTTGAAAAGGGAGATGATGAGGAGATGATGCACCAAGTTGCAGCCGACGACAGCCTCCAGAGTAAGTCATGGTGTCGAGACTCTATAGTCACCTCCACTGAAAAAAATTGTAGATCGACTTGTTCTTCACTATAGCCCATTCCTTCACAGTTTCGTCTCGAGGTTTCTCTACATGTTCGCAAAGCCGCGAGAAACCCCGCTCGCAGACAACTATGTACTCGAGACGGCCAAGGTGGAAAAAGCTGCCGACTTTACGGTTCTGGGCCGCCTGAAGGAAAAGGACGGTCTGATCGACACTGTTGGAATGGCAGCTGAGTGTCTTGACCACATGGCCGCGGGTATTGATACGACCGGAGATGTCCTCTGTTTTCTGATGTGGGAACTCTCGCAGCCACGGTCGCAAAAGTATCAGCGTCGCCTACAGGAAGAGTTTAGAGCAAGACGGGATGCACCTTTCGACGAGCTTCCTTTTTTAGACGCTGTCCTAAACGAAGGTTTGCGATGCTTTCCCGCCATCCCCATGTCGTTGCCCCGTTATGTTCCCCAAGGGGGCCGTATCATCGATGGGTTTTCATTACCTGAGAAGACGATAGTGAGTTGCCAGGCATTTTCTATCCATCGTATCAACGACGATGTCTTTCCGGATCCGGATACTTTCTTCCCGGATCGTTGGCTGGAAGCTGAGGGCGACGCCGACCGGCGCCGTCTTCAATGGGCGTTTTCCAGCGGAGGGAGAGGATGTGTGGGAAAGCAGTAAGTCCACATCGCAATCTATGAAGTCGTGCGTGACAGCTAATATGCAAAAGTCTCGCTCTTGCCGAAATGAAGACCCTCCTTCGAGATGTCTACTCACAACACAGAACAGAGCCGGATGCTTCTATGAAGAGCGAGGCTATGGCCATGTCAGATCAGCTCATCTCTTCACGACCACTTGGCAAGCGATGCTTGCTCAAATTTGTGCCTCTTGGCAGTGGAGATGAAGAGGCAAAATGATTGATTTGTTGGTAGAGCTGTGCGTATGATGGTTATTGGTGTCGTAAATAGATGCATAGTAATACTCCTCTTCTCCTCTTGTGGATTTGAAGAACATGTGCGCCTTCATATGAAAATGATCAGTTACCTCTCATAACTATAACCCGTCCGATACAAGATAGATTATACCCACAAAGAAGGGTCTGCCTATTAGCCCCAGAACTGTATTGTGTACGAAGGAATTACTGCGTATCTCCTCGTAAACTCCGACAGCGGACATCGGGATTTTGTGAGTGGCGACGTGTATGGAGTACCTTTGTCTTGTATCACTAATAATGCCCTTCAGAACGGTATCGGAATATTGAAATGTGGACCAGCATCTTGAACGACTCGTTGTACGATGCACACAGTATGAAGCACATGGTATTCAGACTGACCAAAACAGACAGTAAATGTTCATCATGAATCGAGCAGCGTGCGGCGGGCAGATGAGAGAAAAATGTTGACATGACATTGCGTTTCCAACCTGGCTTCGATGAGTCGCTCACAGCGTGCCAAGTATAAAAGTTCCTGACGGGTCATGAAACGCTGTGGGAGTAGCATCTGGTCCCCAAATGAGAGACCCTCTTTTTGAGGGGAATCTGGCAAATTGCCTGAGCCTGCCCAAACCCTGAAGATGCTATGCTATGTACGGAGGAGGTATTGGTATGTGCCCTTCATGTGCGACGAGGGGCTGGTTGGTGATGGCTGGTGCTGTGCTCTGTCTGGTACGAATGGTCACCAGGGTCGCCTGCAGATCAGGCAAGTCGGCACCTGGTCGTGTCAGGGTCGCGTTGCAGCACAGGAGTTGAGTCGTCATCCAGGTTAGTGTAGCCTCGCTGAGTATCAGTGGATGACAGTCATTCTTTGGTACTGACGACAACTGGAAAGTCGGCAGTCTGCCTTTCCGGGCTCGTTCTTCATGTGAGATCTTTGACTGGTGGACGCCTCACTCTTCTCATTGGTAGACGAATAGCCTAGTGGCGGTCAGTGTTGTAATTCTGCTCCCCAAACGAGCCCGGGCAAGCCGTGAGAGGGCTTTGTGTGAAGAGCTATTCGTACGGAGTACTTGTACGAAGGGCCAACGAGTGAATGTAGGTCGTATTGTGTGTTTATTTTTCTGATGTGCATGTTATGATATGGAAATGCGTGCCTGTTGTCTCATGCATGCGTACGAATTAAGACACGTACTTGCCTTGCCTGCTTCGTATATGTGGACAAGTTGACAAGGTAGGTAGGCGTTGATGAGTTAACTTGGTTGCTGCCTTTTCGCTTGCCGCCTACCCTGAGAGTACCTACCTGACTTGCCTACTTCCTGCCGCACCAGTGAGTCTGTGAGCTTCCAGGTTGGCTTAGAAGCGCGTCTTGCCCCATTTCTTTTTGCCTTTTGAACGCTCCTGCCAAAATCTCCGTCCGGCCCTAACTTCGCCCCTCCTCTTATTATTCTCCTCCGTTCCTTGTTCACGCATCCTTCTCCTCTTCTTTTTTTTTTCTTCTGCCTCCTCACACCATTCCTCTGAACTCCCGACAGAGAATCACACAATTTCGCTCCCAACAAAACGCATCGTTTACACTTATTTCAAACTTACCCGTTCGCGCCCCGCGCATCTTACACAAATTGGCCTGTTGACTCCTCGTCGGTCGCAGCGCTCATCGTTCTACCGTAAACTCCGGCTTGCTGCCTCGATATAATTCACCCGGATCGCCTCGAAACGATTTTGGCTTGACGGATCTTGCTATATCCTCTTGCCTGCCCCTCTTCGACATTTCGACATCTGTCACCGTCTCAACGGAATCGGCACTCCCGACACTTAACATCCGTCAAGGCACACTGCTGTATATGTATCAGCACGACGAGCTCTCCGTGTCCAGACACCTTTTCAAGCTGCAACTATTTCGCATACCGCGAAAGCCCTGTAGCCCCGACATTAGTACCGACGGCTGAATCCCTGAGGAACAGAGTCGTTAATGCATACCCTTCAGAATCCACGAAGAAACCACCTGGTCTGCCACATGTCAACCAAAAGTCCCATTCAGCAGTGATTTCCCCTCAAAGCCATCTCACCAGCCCTCATCGCTCAGAAGCCTCTTCATGACGCTATCGTCACCTCCAGAGCCCATCCAGAACTAGCCTCGCCCACTCGAATTCATATTACCAGAAAACCATAACCTCAAATAACCGCCATCATGTCTCTCATCAACGTTCGTCGAGACGTCAGCGACGCCTTCTATCGTTACAAGATGGAGCGTCTTCAGACCAAAATCGAAGGCAAAGGAAACGGTATCAAGACTGTCGTTGTCAACCTGAGCAGCGTCGCTGCTTCTCTTGCCCGTCCCGGTGCCTACGTCATCAAGTACTTTGGCTTTGAGCTTGGCGCTCAAACTAACATCGACCCCAAGGACGACCGTTGGATCATCAACGGTGCTCACGATGCCGCCAAGCTCCAGGATCACCTCGATGGCTTCATCAACAAGTTCGTTCTCTGCAAGAAGTGCAAGAACCCCGAGACCGATGTCAACATCAAGGATGATCGTATCCTGCTCGACTGCAAGGCCTGCGGCCAGCGCTCCGATGTTGATATTCGTCTCAAGCTGAGTGGTTTCATTCTCAAGAACCAGCCCAAGAAGGGAAAGAAAGACAAAGCCGAACGCAAGGCTGCTCGAAAAGCCAAGCAGCAGCAGCAGAACGGCAATGGCACCAAGGAGAATGGCCACGGCAGTGATGAGGTTTCCGAGAACGGCTCTGCTGAGAATGGAGAGAACGGCGATGTCGCCGAGCCTGATAGCGACGACGAGTTCCAAAAGGTCCAGGCGGAGGCTGAGGCCGCTGCTGAGGTTCACGAGGATGATGAGGCTAAGGATCATGAGTGGGCGGTTGATATGAGCGAGGAAGCTGTCAAGGCCCGCCAGGCCTCACTTCCCGGCGAATTCAAACAGAAGCTCAACATTGGCGACGATGATGATGAGGATGGTGAGGGTGGTGGCAACACCGTCTACGATGAACTTGGCAATTGGATTCAGGAACAAGCCGAGGCCAAGGGCAACGTCGATGAATTGTCATCCATTGACATCTACGTGAAGGCTAAGGAGCTGGGTATTGAGGGCAAACACCGCAGTGTTCTGGTTCTTGTTCAGACCGTCTTCAACGAGAACGTTGTGGCCCAAATTTCCAAGCGTGCTAGCTTGCTCAAGCAGGTAAGATACCCCGGTGCAAATTTACGCTGGAATCATTGCTTATTTTTTTTTTTTTTACAGTTTGTCACCTCGGAGCGTCATGAGAAGGCTCTTCTTGGCGGTACTGAACGTCTTGTTGGTGCCCTTGCCAAGGACCATCCCGATATGTACCCCCAAGTTGTCAAGATTCTCCAGCTGTACTATCACCATGATTTGATCAGCGAGGAGGTCGTTACCAAGTGGGGATCCAAGGCTAGCAAGAAGTACACGGACATTGCTACCTCCAAGAAGGTCCGCAAGGCTGCTGAACCCTTCCTCACCTGGCTCGCTGAGGCTTCCGAGGAAGAATCATCTGACGAGGAGTAGAATCCTCGTTCGTGTTTGTGAGCTCTGTGTGTGACTGCCCGTGTCTGTTTGTCTTGGGTCGGCTGAGGAAGAGGACTGATGTCATGCATGGGTTTCTTTTGCTTGGTCAGTCAGGGCAATTGCTATTCTATCACGAGATAGTTTGTTTCTTCTAGATTGAGATTACAATTCCACTCTTAAATTGTCGCTTGGAAGCTTGCCAGTTCACACCGTTGACTTCACAGAAACGTGATAATTTCCGAGTTTGAAATTGAAGTACCGACGTGTAATAACAGGTAGATTCTGTATTTTGGTTGGGGTATCATTACTACCCATATCTAGTAGGCAGACATCCAACAATGAGCTAGAAGTACATTTAATAAGACTCAACTTGGTTCCTTCGTCAATTCAACGCCCCAAGTCATTCGTTCTCCGCGTCTGGCATGGCAGCCTCCTTGGGCTGCTCCGCGGCGTTGTTTTCGTTCTCTGCTGTTTCTTCCTCATCGCCGTCCTTCATGGCTGTATCTCCCCCCTCGACCCCGTTTTCTCCACCGTGCTTGCTCTGCTCACCAAAGATGTATGCCCCTAATGCGCTGGAGGCCTGGTCCTGGTCCTCGTTTGTGAAGGTGGTGTCGAAGAGCTCGGCAACTTTGGTGTCGTCCAAGTCGGCGGGGAGGGTCTTCAGGATGGATTCGGTGACGCTGGCGTCTCTGCCCGAAGACTTGAGACGCTCCTCAAGGGACTCTGGAGACGGGGGTTTAATGAGGATGTAGCGGGCTTGAAAGTCCATGTCCTTGGCATATTGAGCGGCCTATATGGGAGGATTAGCACTGGGACTATGTCACGGCTTGAATGTAGGTTAATTCTGATTACCTCAAGATCGAGCTCGATGATTGGGACCTTGCCGAGTTCCGTGACGGCCTCGATTGCCTTTATGCTGGTTCCATAGTCGATTCCGTCGCGTGTGCCGTTTTCAATTAAACGATCGCCGTCGCGCAACTGGTTAAACTCCTGAGCCTTGACGAAGTGGAACGTCTTGCCCTTGATTTCTCCATCGGTCGGTTCTCTGGTCGTGTGCCGCACTACAATGGCGAAGACGCCCTTGTGTAGCTCCATGAGCTTCTCAATCAGGGTTGACTTCCCAGCCCCCGTTGGACCAGAGATGATAATGGGGTCACGATTGGACGGCATATCCTCCTCGCTGGCTGTGGGATCCGAGGCATCTTCATTGTCGTCATCCTCGACAAGTTCCTCGAACACGATATCGATCTTCTTGGGATCGTCAATCTTGTCAAAGGCAGCAAGTTTTGTTCGAGCCGCGATACGTAGCGCTCTCCAGCTCTTGCTGGACTTTCCTGCCATGGCAGCTGCCTTGGTCTGCTCATTGGTGGGCATCTCGATTTCAAAGTCGTCGTCTGCAATCTTACGTTTGAAGCTGTCGAGTTCAGGAAATTTGTAGCGCTCTTCAGCTTTGAGCTTGTCCATGGCGGTCTCTTCGTCCTCCTTCCTAAGGAAATCCAGTGAAACAGCGCCCATGGGAGTTGCCCTGAGACGTTTGCTGGTTGCAGAGCGCTGCACAGTGCCCCTTGCATCGACAAAACTGGCCGGGGAGACGGGGTCTTGCTTGATGGGGTGGCAACCTTCAATCTTCCAGCGTACCCAGTTCTTGTCTCTAGCTAGGACAGTCTCTACCATTCGATAAAAGTATGGCCCATCGGCGCCTTGTCGCAGGTAGTCTGCTATCGTCTTTTTCATGTCGTTGGCCCATTTGGTCTGAAATGTGTTAGATGCTTTACGATGAATGGGCGGAAGCATCTTCACTTACATCTTCCTCACTCAGCGTTTGGTCGAGGTACATGACGGCTTTGTTTGTGGAGGCAGCTGAGTTGAGCTTCTCACGAGCCTGAGCAGTCAATGAGAGCAGGAAATCCACAACGATTAGAGCTTGTACTAAAACATGCCGCCTGAACGATAGATCGCTGATCTGTAGACTTGTCAGTTGTTTTCAACAGGACGCTTGGAAACGAGCCTACCTCTAGCTCAAACAGATCTCTGCTTGTCAAGTATTTGGGGTTGAATGCATTGGCAGTGTCGTCATCCTCGCCCGTCTCCCTCTTCCGCTTCAAGTTACGATGGGTATCGTCGGCTGATTTTCTGGAGCCACGGTCGTTATGAATGGACTGGAAGGCTTTCATAGTCGCCACTAGGCTTCCTTTGAAGGCAGTAAGATGAGAGGCCTCGAACAGTTTCTTGGGCTGGCTGAAACTCTCCTGGAGGGACCAAAATAAGGGATATAAGGCGTCTGGACCCAGAGGCTTCTCGCCCTTTTTTGAATCGGCGCCCTTTGGTGTTGATTTGGGCTCGGCCGCTTCCCCTGGCGTATCGACATCCATTTTCGAGTCAGTTTCGGTTGGGATCGTCTCGTATGTCGTGACATTTTCGAGGTGATATTCGCCTCGCAGGTTGACGGAGCTCTTGTCGCCGAGCGGGAAGCTCTGGAACATGAAGATGAAAACACGACCGCAAAAGGCAGTGTCCTCAGCTCGAGATAGGCGACGAAGAAGCTCATTGCAGCTTCGTAAGATAATAAGCTGCTTCTGTTTGAAGTGGTTCGCAGTGATTCGTTCCCGTCTTGATTCAAGGTAGTCGAAGATCTTGCGGCATCCTGAAATGGTCTGACTGTCCAAGAGCTCCTCTGCTAACCAGAATAACAGCGCTGGATCACATTGTCCATCATCGGAAAGAATCGACAGAATGTCGAAAAGGTTCCACATCTTGACAAAATTGGGAGAATCTATCGTGGTGGTCGCCTGTCTGGGTCAGCGCGCGGCGCGCAATTCGGGGAATCGTCGTGTCTCACAATATGGTTGCTGAAGATATCCCGTACGGCAGTTTCGAACATTGCAAACTGCCGCGCTTTGATCTGGTCGCTCGTTGAGGCTTCATCTTCGTTTCCGGTGCTTAGCGTTGAGGTGAACTGCGCAACTCGGCCGGGGAGGTCATCGAAGTCGGATTTGTTCAGGGCTGGCTCGATCGTAGGCGTCGTTTTAGCCATCTCTGCCTGTCTGAGAAGATCATCCAGCAGAGATGCGCATGTCGCGACAGCTGGTACAGCCGGGTTGTCCACGTCTAGTGCTGGCATTTTGACCCAGGAAATATGAGTGACGGGGAGAACGACGTCTCCAATGTCGTCATGAGGGCGTGCTGTTCGAGGGATATTGATTTCTCAGGAGGCACTCGAAATATGAAGAGCACGAGGGGGGGGTTCCCAAGATAAGGAAATTGGAGAGTCTTTGTTACCTGGTTGAACAAAGACTTGCTGTTGGAGGGATGGTATTGATGGTTGAAACCAAGAAGGCTGAGACAACAAAACGCCCAAGCTCAGACTTGAAGTCTTCATCTGACCAAGGTACTTGGTTTTCACGATAAGATTGGTGTTTTAAGCAGTACCTGTTCGGCCCTCGGTACTTGGGGTGTGGCTTGGCATGACCAGTCGCGACGCGTGGGTCCCTGCGAGGCTGAAATTTTGGCAACGGCCTGTACTTTTGTAGTTGCATGAAGAAGCGTCACATTCTGGACGCGAACTCCATATAATTCACGACTGCGCATTCGACCTCCTCTCACGAACCCGGAAGTTCCTCCAGTCACGAATACCCTGCTTCAGGTTCTCGGCATCCCATGACGCGATAGAAATTTGCGATAATGCCCAACGTGAAGCGGCTGAAGGGCAGCGGTGCTGCGAAGGCGAAGAAACAGCCTGAACCCAAACACGAGACCACCGATGGACGTCCGACCCCGGCCGAAGTCGAAGAGGAGGAGCACGCGTTCGTGCAGCTTGCCCGCAAGCACTGGCTGAAGAAGACAAAGAAGCCGACGAAGCCCAAGGTCAAGAACGATGTTCTGAAGCAGAGCATCTGGGACCAGCTCGAGCGTGAGGGCTTCCAATACAAATCTCTCTTGTTACTTGAGAGTTTGCAGACATTGGAAAGGTGCGTGAAGCTGTTGGATGTCTAATTGCTGCGTGATATACTGACAGCGCCTGTCTTAGCTACCTGTGGCCAGGATATACGGAGCAAGCCTCGAACTTCCATGTCCTCTTGATTGCACTTATTGCTAATGTAAAGAGACGAGAACACCTCGAAACATGGAGTGAGTGCTTTCTTATTGATTGAAGGCTTTGTCACTAACATAGTTCTGCAGCGTTATTCGAAGACCGACCGGCTGACTTTTCGTCCCTATTTCGACGTCTTCTTTCCATGATGCTCGACCAGACACTCTCCGTTACCGTTAGAACACAGCTTCTCTGCTTCCTTATCCATGCCTTCCAGAGTCTCGACTGCGTGATTGTCAGAAAAGAATGTGCCCCATTGGTTTCCATTGGTATTTGGAACAACCTGTCTACCGAGAAACTCAGAGAATCCAAGCTTGATCAGACTCCTCATCTGAGGAAAGCATGGAAAGCATCTCACAAGAGATACGATGCGGCGGACGATGCAGGCAAGGCACATCTACGGTTCGAGCGATCGTGGCTTTACACACTTCTCCTAGATTTCCTGGGTCTTTTATATACCGAGGGTAGCAAGCCAGGTGAGTGAGCCTCAGTTCCAACCAGATCATTGAAACCCGTTTCTAACCTTCTTCTAGACCAAGTTCTTTACTGCGAACGCTTCGTCGAGTTTATTTCTGATCTCCAGAGTCAGCTTCCGACCCGCCGTTACGTCAATACTCTGCTTCAAGATCTCCATCTCATCTCGGCCATGAAATTATCACCCGTACATAACGATGAAGAGAACTCTCTGCTCCGGGAGCTTCATTCACTTCTCTCTCACTACACTTATTTCACCATCGATGACCAGACGGGTGCTCAACAAAGTTCCACGGAAGCATTTGACAGACATTGCTCGGCCCTTGGAAGGCTTCAACGTATTGCCCTGAAACATTTTAGAGACAAGCTGACTGTTTTGGCCCTGTCGAATTACGGGTCTATTGACAAGAGAGAAGAGCTGGAACCTCTCCTGGAACCTCTGAATGACGACGAGGTTGTTCAGCTCGCGACACTGCTCGATCTCCGGACGACGTACCCCGAGAGCCTGAACCTTCCAGTCACTCGAAAGCTTCTGACCGAGGTGCTGCTGACCACTTTCGAACGCAGGAGTACATTCCAGGAGAAAGCCCGTCTGATGGGGTTGCTGCCGACGGAAAGGACTCTGTTTGACAATAGCTTTGCACAGGCAGAGGCCTATGATGGCTCCCATCCGATGGCTTTTCCTAAGCTGAACCTCCAGTATCTTTCTGTAGGCGACTTTTTGTGGAGAGCTCTTATTCTGTACCGTTGCGAGTCTTTCTATGGCGTGCGGAAGGACATTGAGGCCGCTCTACGTCGACTACGACCCGAGTCTAAGCAACCCGGTGAAACGCATTTCGCGGGATTCACCAAAATGGCAATGCCCATCTCAAAGCCGGCGATCATGGAAGTCGTTCCCGCACTGGTCGGTAGCGAACAACTATCGTTGGTGCGAGCTGAGGTGACGATGGACGTTCGACGTTTGGGAGAAGGCGTGCGACGAGATTGGGACGCCTTGCGACAAGACGACGTCGTTTTCCTTCTTCACATCGAGCCCCCTTCCACCAGGGCTGTCAGCAACGGTGGAGATTTCCTGACGGAAGCCGAGAGACTTGGTGTAGTGACTGTTCGGGCAGCCGAGATCCTCCAGATTACGGATGATAAAGGTCGTCATGTCAGGGAGGGAGCCAGAAATCTGGACAGTAAGCGTCGTATCCAGCTGAAACTCGACCCTCAGACCTACTCAAGAGATGCGGAACGAACGGCGGCAGGCAAGCCAGACGTGTATGCTGGAATCAATCTGCTTCTTAGGCGCGGCCGGAGGGAGAATAACTTCAAGCCTGTTTTGACATCTATTCGCAGCCTTGTCCTGTCCGAAGTGCCCTTGCCTTCATGGCTTCATGAAGTCTTCCTCGGATACGGAGATCCTGCCAGTGCCACGTACAAGAACCTCCCTAACCGGGTGAAGACGGTTGACTTTAGGGACACTTTTCTGGATTTCCAGCACCTCACTGAGAGTATGCCGGGGAAGATTATCGACCCGGGTGATGAAGTCTCGGGCAGCTTTGGCCCCCCTTACAAGCTGGAGGCTGTGGAAAAGCCACAGGAGCCAAAGGGTGCCAAGCCTTCCAAGAAGCGTCGCCGCGACGCTGTTCCAGCTTTGATCTCTGAAATCGAGACCCTAAAGGTCTCTACTTACAAACCCCCTAACACGGGGCCCTATCCCATCGACACTCCTCGACAGAATTCTGTGAGATTCACGCCTGCTCAGGTAGAAGCCATCACATCTGGCACACAACCAGGGCTAACAGTAGTCGTTGGTCCTCCTGGTACAGGAAAGACGGACGTCGCCACCCAAATCATCAGCAATATTTACCACAACTTTCCAGAACAAAAGACACTGCTCATTGCCCACAGCAACCAGGCCCTTAATCAACTGTTCGCCAAAATTGTCGCTTTGGACATTGATGAAAGGCATCTCTTGCGTCTTGGACATGGCGAGGAGGATCTCGATACCGAGGGCAACTTTAGCAAACATGGGCGAGTAGAGTCGTTCTTGGACAACCGAGACCGGTATCTGGCTGAGGTGAAGAAGCTTGCTGCCAGCCTGGGGGCACCCGGCGTACATGAAAACTCGTCGGAGACGGCTGGCTATTTCAACACCGTCTATGTTCAGCCTCTGTGGACGAAGTTTCGACAAGTTGCTGAATCTGATGACTCAACCGCAGCTGCTATCGTCGAGGCCTTCCCCTTTCACGTTTACTTCTCTGATGCCCCTCAACCCCTGTTCCCAGAGGATGCCAGTCGAGAGCAGGTTCTGGATATTGCTCAAGGTTGCCATTCCCACATATCCAAGATCTTCTCAGAGCTGGCAGATGCGCTTCCGTTTGAAATTCTCCGAAGAGAGCGTGACAAGGCAAACTACCTGCTCACTAGCGAGGCTCGTATCGTGGCAATGACAACGACGCATGCAGCCATTCGAAGAGGCGATATTGCGGCCCTCAAGTTTCACTACGACAACGTGATCATGGAAGAGGCAGCCCAGATTACTGAGATTGAGACATTCATCCCTATGGCAATGCAGACTCCCGTCGGCGGGAAACTGCCGTTGCAGCGAGTTGTGCTCTGTGGTGACCATTTCCAAAACTCACCCGTGATTCAGAGCCTCGCATTCCGTCATTACGCAAACCTGGAGCAATCGCTGTTCTCACGTCTCGTCCGACTGGGTGTCCCGACTGTGTCCCTTGACCAGCAAGGTCGTGCTCGCCCCTCCATTGCCAGTCTTTACCAATGGCGATACGACAAGCTTCAGAACCTCCCAGACGTGCAGAACAACCCACAGTTCATCAAGGCAAACGCGGGCTTCAAGTTCAACTATCAATTCATCAATGTGCCTGATTACAAGGGCCGTGGTGAATCCGAGCCCACTCCTCACTTTGTGCAGAACCTGGGCGAAGCAGAATATGCTGTGGCCATTTTCCAGTATATGCGCCTGCTTGGATATCCGGCGGAGAAGATCAGCATTCTTACAACCTACGCTGGTCAACGAGCTTTGGTGAAGGATGTGTTGAGTCACAGATGTGCTCGGAACCCTGTATTTGGCCTGCCCAAAGCTGTTGCTACGGTAGACAAATATCAGGGTGAGCAGAATGATTGTAAGTGAATCTAGCCCCTGAAACTCGGGCTTACGAATGGTGAAGTGCTGACTTTGGTTTTCAGATATCATTCTATCTCTTACGAGAACCTCTCGAGTGGGTTATCTTCGTGACGTCCGTCGAATGACGGTGGCCTTGTCACGCGCACGATTGGGACTCTACATTCTGGGACGTCGAGAAGTTTTCGAGGCCTGTCCTGAGCTCCGGCCTGCCTTTGACATTTTGCTGCAGAGGCCGGACAAGCTGATGCTCGTGACGGGCGAGCTCTTCCCGACAGACAGGGACTCTGTTGAAGGGGACAGTCCCCTGGAAGGTGAGGTGCCGATGGAGGGAGTGGAACATTTGGGACAGTACGTGTTCGAGATGACAAACACGAAAATGAAGCAGCTGCAAGCTGAGCAAGGCGGTGATGGCGTCCCTGAGCCCATTGTCGAGGAGGAGGAAGGTGGCGAGGAGACATACTACGACGAAGACGAAGGGGAGAAAGTCGAGGCAGACATTCTTGAAGTGCGAGAAGGCGAGTAGGTTTTCTTGGTATGGGTTAAGGACAAGGGGCGTACCGGAACGGAGTTGAACTACTTACGTTATAGCACGTGGATGTATGGAGTAACCGCTGTAGAATGGAAGAAAAGGGCACTCAAATATAAAAAGCAAGCATTCACTTCGGCAGTGGAAAAGCCAGAATCAGAATCACATGTGGAAGAAGACGTCGCGCATTGACAAGATTGGATGCAGTATGACATATAGACCCTGGGCGGTTGGACGGCCCAGGCAGGGTTTAGACGCGGGTGATCTGCAGGCCTGCAGGCGTAAAGTAGAGTCGTCACTCTTGAGGAAAACGAGCGAATAAGATATGCTACATCCTGTCTGCCTTGGCACCTTCACAGAGATATCGTGATTCGCGGGCGGGAATCTGAGTCATTGGAGGGAAGAGGGAGAGGGAGGAGGGGCTGGGCTTTGACATCTGGTCGTCTTCAGCTGACAACGGGCCTTTTTCTTCTTCTTCCTATTGCTCGGCGGAATTACGCTGGAATGGGTTTGTCGTATGGGATTACAAAAGGCATCTTTTTTTGGGTTACGGGGAGGGTGGCCAAGAGATCACAGCCAATAAGGGGGTCTAAGAGATTGTTGGGCATTCCGTGGGCGTGTGTGAGAGAGAGGGAACAGACATGGTTGGCTCTTTTGGCTGGTGAGACAGGAAGATGAGAGCTGGGTGATCTGAGACGTGCTTGGGTCTGGAGGCAACAAGGCATCTGAGGTGTCTGAGGTGTCTGAGGCGTCTATTGGTTTTGGGTTTTGGTTTCCGGGTGAGGCAAGCGAACGGCCTCCCAAGAGGAAGAAAGAATAAGATGTGTGAGGATGAGTTAGTTAGGTGAGTAAGTACTGTAGATGACGCATTGCTGGGATGTACGGCAATGGCTAAAGGGAAGTCGTCAGTGCCAAATGAGTGCTGGCTACTTGTTGCGCTTTGTGAATCATCACCTCCAGGGGTTTGAATCAGCATGCAACGCTACGGAGCAAATGTCACCCTGAAGATGGAAGCCCGGGATATCCGTCGCCAGGATGACTGTTGGTCCAAACGGGCGCAGCTTCAGAAGACCAACGGGATCAGAGGAATGTATGGATTTTGAATACGAGCCAGATGAGAATAAGCCAACTGGGCCGCTACGAGAGAGCATTGGACACTGGTGCCTAATTGTGAGGCAGGCATAAGGTCGACACGAGAGTAGGTGGCGATGCTTTTACAGGCGAGGAGCCGTTTTGGTGGCTGGGGTCATGACTAGAACACCAGCCAAATACAGATCCATGTTTTGTAGATGTGTACTCCGTACTTACCTGGTAATCGAAAGGAAGACTGTTAATCCGAGTCAAGACCAGGGCGAACCACTTCAACTTTGAGCCTCCAGGGCAAGGCAAGGGTGGTGACCCTGCTTTGGGGGGGAGGTTTGACAGTTCTGGAGCACATGACGCCAAAGCTGCAACATGCAACATGGAAACTTGAAATCTTGAAATCTTGGTATCCCGTACCAAGTCCAAACAGCCCCAGGGCACATTCCGCACTGGTGTCCCCTTCTGGAACAACGTCTTGACGAGTACAAGTACATCTCATCATCATCATCATCATCATCGTCTTCTTCTCGGATCCTTCCCGTGTCTCTCTCCCGAGGGCAAGTGTATGGCCTTTATCACCACCATCAACGCAGTCGCATACAGTGTGCACCGTCACATTATTTGCACAGTTCTCAGCTGCAGGCGGCCGTCGAGGTTTTTCCACTCCCACAAAAAAAATGTTTACTTGATAACGCGCTGGATAAGGATTTTGCTAGAGCGTTGTTTGCTTTTTCGTTTGTAATGGATAGTTGAATAAAAAAATGAGGGGTAAGACGAAAAAAAGAAAAGAGAGAACACACAAAAAAAAGACGCAAATATTTGGCTTGCATACGCCGTCGTCTAGCTAACATGAGAGGAGAGAGGGTTTTGTGGGCGGTCTACAGTGTGAAGATACAGTGTAAATATTGTATGTTAGTGAGCTTCAACCTCAGGTCTCTCTGCCACAAGGTATCTTAACCAAGTGCATGCACCCGTTTTTTCCCCTCCCTCTCCCTCTCTTCTTCATCGAGGTGGGACCCCAGGATGGAGTTCAATGGGGGATCCAAAGACTTCTTAGCGTCGAAAGCAAAAGATGCAATCATCCGGTTGGGTGTGCGAGGCCCAGACGCATTGTGGACTGATTGTGTGCGCGGGTGAGAGAAACCGGTGAAGACAGCATGATGCAGTGCGAGAGAGGGCTGCCCGCGCAGGAAAAAAAAGATGTGAGTCACTGTGGCGTGGGCGGTATGGCAACGGGTCTGGGTCCTTTGTTTTGTCGTCGTGGCTGAGATGATTGAGTGAAAGGACGAAGGAAGACCATGTTGCTGGGCCAGGTTATGCATGTTTGTAGGGCTGAAGCCATCAAGTAAGTGTCTTGATCAATCAAGGTAGTGATACTGATGTAGTTAGAGAATGAATGAATAGAACCGACGTCAGTGTGTGAAGATGAGGATGAAGTCAAGATGCACACACATGACCAAGGTTCTCATTTCCATCAATCCAACTGACAGGTCGTGTCAACACGCTTGATACACGAACAAGCACTGGCGAACATGGGCCAGCTCTGAATCAGAACAAAGAAGAGAGTGCCCGCCTCGATTCACCTCCCCTTTCCCACGTCCCATGTCCCATGCTTCCATCCTTAGTCCTATTTCTCCCTTTTGTTCTATTCTTTGTTCACACGCCCCCCTGATGTCCCTGATGTCCGCCTCGTCTGGTCTTAATAGGAGCAAGGACGACGCCCGAGCCAGATCTGGGTGTGTGCATGCCGCTTCATCTTGGGCAATGTTCCCTGGCTTCCAACACGCGACACACATGTCCCCCGAGACTACCCATTTTGATTTCACAATCTGTAATACTAATAAGCGATCAAGATCAGGACATGGCGCGCCGACGAGGGCTCACGGCTTTGTGCTCCGAGGCTCCACGATACAGTGCAATAATTAATCAGTACATCGTATGCATCTGAGTCGCTGGCTCACTGATCAAGCCCCCCTTGTCCGCTGTCAGTTAGCATTGTCATCCACTAACATGGGATTTGCGTTGCAAAAGTAGACGATTGCAGGCACATGATGACACGGCACAGCGCAATAGAACCCGTCCTGGGCAGAAGGGCGGCAATCAGCGGCCAATTCTGCAAATACAGAGAGGGCTTTTGCCGGCCAGGACCGGACCTTGTATATTCTCACAGTTTGCATTACATCACCGTCTTTCCCAGGCACTTTGTTCAGCGTCAACCGAGCGTAATAGGAGACCACGAACAAGCCATAATAGCCGTAATGAGCACTTCACACTTGGCGGCACAGCGACAAGGGCTGAGGTTCCTGGTTGATATCGCTAATCAAAGACTCGGGAGATGGCGATAATTGTGATTGAGAGTCTCATTGGCAGTGTATTCTGTGTAGGGGGCGTTGAGACTACGGAGTATGCGAATTAAAACTGATTCGTGAGACTGGTCTGGTTCTGCTTGAGCAGAGCATCCTTTCGCTGTTGACCTCCAGAGGGTGTAGGTGCGCATGTGAATCTCCTGCTAGCGGTAAGTTAAGGTAGTCAGATATTGAGCTAAGCAGTGCGTAATTCACTCCGCGCCCCTTTAGAAATCAACTGCAATGATTCTGTGAGCCCGAGGATACCAGACAGTCATGGACTCATGTTTCTTCTCTGGATTGCAATCCAATATCACGTCTGTGTTTACGCGTCCTTCTTTAGCCGTTAATCGTGGACCCGGGCCTGTCGTCTCTTCTCTCCCTCGCACATATTCGTACTGTATCCTTTTGTCCGCTCTTCTCTCACCTGTCGTGGGCTCTTCTAAAAATTGCCCGCGCTGTCCCGCCCACTCGGGTTCAGACGATATCTGGACGTCCACGCCGAGTGGATACTGGCTCGTAGGCATCGTGTTTAGCGTGCCCTGTTCCGCGGGGATTGATGTAGCAACCGACTGGCCCTGTGGCCTGTGAGTGTGGTGTGGGCAAAATAGGATGGAGAAATTATTGCATGGGCAACATGGCGATGATGTTGTTTCAACCCACGGTTTTGTTTGAAGGAGGAGGAGGAGAGCAAGAAGAAGTTGAAGAGGAAGACGAGGAACGAAGAGAGCACACAGACTTCACGTCGTAATCAGACACTGCCTGCTAATAAGTAGGACCTGGACAGTGCAGCTATTGGTCCTTGCCCTACCTGCCTACCTACGGGTCAAGCATCCTACTTCGTGCCTGCCCGACTTTAACCAACTCAAGGCATCTGCTTGTACCAGTTGCCCTACAGACAGGTGCCCTACAACTGCCTGCGACCTGGTACGTACCTTATGCAGTGCAAACAGCAATCGAAGGTCCCCTGTTTTACCCGAAGCAAGAGCGAACAGTCGCCTGCCGGGTTGGCTGTGATGAGAGGCTCTGGGCGCGAGGAAAGTAGTCCATACAGTGTCTTCGTGGAAATATAGCACTGAAGCACTGTACGTAGGACATACATTAACGCGCTAGACACAGTACGTACATATCTACATGCACAGTTCTGCCACATCCCATCGGACAGTGACGGGCTCTCTGGCAGCCCTGAGCACCAAGCCCTGGAGCACTCTTGGCCCATCGGCGCACACCCCCCTCCTCATCCTCCCTCGCCCCTTCCCGTCCATATCAATCCTGCTGCCCAAATTTTTTTTTGCCGACTTCTTTTTGAAACCCTCACCACTCAACTAACCTCCCTGGTCCGGTGGAAAATCTTTCTAACCCGACCCCATTTCCATTTGCTATCGGCATTGGAAATCTTGTCCTGTGTCTTCGAACACCCGGAAAGGACTCTCTCCTCTCAGGTTCTTTTATTCTCTCCTTTCGACGCTGTTGCGCCGCATCGTAGCCTCTCTGTCTCAGAAGTCTGCGATTGCCTCCCGCGGCCTCGACCATTTTCACTCCTTGTGGTTTTTCCCAGTCCTTGCTTGGTTTGACTTGATTTAATCGTCGAGCCACTTCATCGACTGCCTGTCGCTTTCTGTCGCGCTTTTTTCTTCGCGGCCAGTTCCGAATATCCTGTGGCGTCCTCGACTTGGTCGTTTCTCGCCTGCACATCCACCCCGCCCCGAGTCTTCGAAAAACCCGGCCCTCGACGCCCTCGATTTTCGAACACGTCTCCTTCGTCGCTCCCAACAACACGCCTCCCCCTGCGAACGACCCGAACTCCCCATATGACGTCGCCTGCGAATCAGCAGAACCCTATCCCGGCGAACACCACCCCCGCGACTACGGCTACTTCTTATGCCTCTGCTGCCGGTGCGCCCAAGAAACCCGCACAGGCGCCTGTAGTCGCCAGTTCTCTCCCTCCCGTTGTGGGTGGTGCCTCGTCGTCTTCGGCGCAGAATGCTAAAGGCGCTTCATCGTCTCCTGTGAACGGCAAACCCGCCGTCACCCCCGCTGTCCCTGCCGTCGTTCGCGGCAGCTCTGCTCTCAACGGCTCCGATCACTCTCGCAAGAGCTCTGTCACCATGGCTGCTACCGGTCCCAACAGTTTCGTGGCCAATGGTGGCCCCGTCGGTGGTGCCAAATCAAACATTCAATTTGGCTTCGATTCTCCTGCCATGGGCCACAGCACGCCTCAGACTGGCAACGCTGCTCCCATTCCTATTCCTGGTAGCAACGCTCGAGTCCCTTCTCCTGCGCACTCTCCCTCCCCTATCCCACAGCCTTCCGCCAGTGGTGGCCGACCCCCTTCTGGTCTTCAGGCCGGTGGGCAGATGACCTTTGGTAGTCTCAATAGCGATGGCGAGGTATGTTGCATTTCCATTTCTTCGCCCCTCGGCCTCGTCTTTTTTTTTTTCAACTCGGAACTGACTTCTTATCTCCGTAGCGCCACATGAGACAAGGCATCCCTCCCAACAACTCTCACTTCCGTCGGGAGTCTGGTCACTCCGCTCAAGGTGATAATGCCACTGGTGCCGGTCGAGGAAACTTCCAGCCTCAAGCCGGCCGTGGACGTGGTGGCTACAACCCGGGCTATAACCAACAGATGGGATACCCTCCTAACAACCAATTCCGCAATGGCCCCGGCCAAGGTCGAGGAAATATGCCTCCTTCCTTCACTCCTCAGTCTCGAAACATTCCTTATCCCAATTCTCCCCAGCCGGCTCGAAGCCCGGCGCTCGTTCCATCGATGCCCAATACACCTAACATGGCCTCTGCTAGCATGCAGCCGAACATGACGATGCAAACGCCGCCTCAGTATCATTATCCGCCTCCCATGGCGCCTCAACATCAACAAGTACAGTTTCCCATTTCCCATGTTCAGTCTGACAACCTTTCTTCAAAACATGCCAAAAAGAACAAACACAGACGTGAGCTGGAACAGTCGCTTCAAGCGGGGCGTTTGCACGATTCCGCCACAAGAGAAATGTTTGAAAACGAGCGCAGCCAGCGGCAGCATCGTTTACATAAAGGCTTGGATCGACCAGCTCTTGAGATTGATGTCAACGTTGCTCGTCAACCAGCAGTCAAGATGGCCTCAGAACAAGTTGCTCTGAATGGCAACCGACCTCAAATCAGCGCCGGTCCCCTAGATCTCTCGCCAGAACATGGCTTATTTGAATATATGCTAACTTTGAAAAACAACCAGAACTACGGCTACCCGCCCCAGCCTCAGGTCGATGGTTATGGACGTCCGATCTCGATGCCCTATGCCTATAACAACATGCCATACATGGCCCCTCCCCAAACTAACTCTCCAGGCTATAACCAATCCTTCGTCCCACCTCCCTATCACCAACAAAGTCACAGTATGTCGCGAACTTCCTCGCAGCAGGAGAGACCTTCCAGCGCGAACCCCCAAAACCAACCTGTCATCGTCTCGTCGACCCCTCAACCACAGAATGCTCAACCCAAACCGGTCCAGAGCAATAACTTCGTTAAGCCCAGGAAGAGTGCCGCGATTCAAATCAAGAACCTTGCAGGCGAAGTTGTTGATACCTCTTCCTTCAAGGCTCCTGCTTCTCCTTCACCCAGCATTTCTCAATCCAAGACTCCTCCTGTTACCTCAACCCCTACACCTCCCCCGAAATCATCTACCCCTTCACATGGCCGCACTGACAGCCATGCCGCCCCCAAGACGGCCAAGGAGATCCAAGATGAGCTGAAGGAGAAGATCAAGCAGGCCACTCAAGCACCCCAGTTGGCTGCAGAGGACAAGGCTAAGAAGGAGGAAGTCACAGAGCAGCCTGCCGAGGCCAAGGCTGAGCCCGCTGAAGAGAAAGTGGACGAGAAGAAGGTCGAGGAACCTAAGAAGGATGAACCAGTTCAGACCGAAGAGAAGGTTGCTGAGCCTGCCAAGGAGGCTGAGGAGCCTGCCGACGAGAAGCCTGTTGAGAAGGCTGACGAGAAGCCCGCCGAACCAGCCAAGAACGATGACCCCGATGAGGATGAGATGGAGAGAATCATCCGCGAGATGGAGGAAGAGGATGCTCGACGTGAAGCTGCTGCCGAAGAGTATCGTAAGAAGGCCGCAGCCGAGAAGGCCGCTGCTAAGGTCAAGGCCGAGGAAGATCGCAAAAAGAACGCTGCCGAGGAAGACCGAAAGCTTCGTGAGCAGGAACGTGAGATGGAACGTCTCGAAGAGGAGAAGGAAAAGCGACGTCAACAGGCTGATAAGCCCTTGTCTGTCGCCGAGGCTCTGGCTGCCGCCCGCTCTGGTAACGTCCCCAAGGAAGGTGACAAGGTGGATTCCGTTGCCGACAAGCTTGCCGGTATGAAGATTGGCGACAAGGCCTCATCTTCCGCCGATCAGAAGCCGGCCACCGAGAAGCGCGGTGCTAAGCCTGCTGCTCTCAACCTGGCGCCTCTCAAGACCAGTGCAGTTGAACCTCCTCAGCCCAGCGCTGCCTTGCAGTCTCTCAAGTCTGCTCGTTTCCTCAAGGTCATTGACCAGGATATC
This sequence comes from Rugonectria rugulosa, assembly GCA_023509875.1. Taxonomy (NCBI): domain Eukaryota; kingdom Fungi; phylum Ascomycota; class Sordariomycetes; order Hypocreales; family Nectriaceae; genus Rugonectria; species Rugonectria rugulosa. The sequence goes on from JALNIO010000389.1 coordinate 97,416, forward strand.
TACCCAACTGGCATCAAGTCACCCAACCCGGCGACCAACGCTGCTGTTGCCAAGAAGGGTAAGACCTTCAAGTATGACGCCAGCTTCCTTCTCCAGTTCCAGAAGGTCTTCACTGAGCAGCCCTCGCTCGAATTCCACCAACAAGTCAAGTCGCTGATCGGCGAGAACGACGGTGGTCGATCCGCAGGAGGGAGGTCGGCTACTCCCCGACAGACCAATCCTCGTGGTGGTTTCCCCTCACACATGGGCGCCTTTTCTGCTCCTACTGGCCGAACGATTGCTCCTGGTTCTACCTCGATGGATCGCTTCAATGCCTCTCGCCCTCCCATGAACCCAGTTCCTTCCTTCTCACGACCTGGTGGTGCATTCCCTGGTGGCAACATGGGATCTCGCACACCATCTCATGGCAACATGCCCGGCACCCCTCGAAACGGTAGCCGCAACACGCGGAGGTCACGTGGTGATCACTCTGCCAACAAGGAAGCTCAGGCTGCTAAGACCATGCCTCTGACTGCTGGCCAGGAGGTTAAGCCCATTGCTGTTACATCTAATGGTTGGAAGCCTAGCAGTGTTGGCAAGAGTACCACCCAGAGTGCCACCACTGGCTACCTCGATCCTGAGCTGGTCCAGAGAAAGGTCAAGGCTGCTCTCAACAAGATGACTCCCGAGAAGTTTGACAGAATTGCAGACCAAATCTTGGAGATTGCTTCTCAGTCCAAGGACGAGACTGATGGTCGAACTCTGCGCCAGGTTATTCAGCTTACCTTTGAGAAGGCCACTGACGAAGCTCACTGGGCCTCTATGTATGCCAAGTTCTGCAAACGCATGCTGGAGACTATGAGTCCCGATGTCCGTGATGAGCGCATCAAGGACAAGAACGGCAACATTGTCAGCGGTGGCAACTTGTTCCGCAAGTACCTTCTTAACAGATGTCAGGAAGAGTTTGAGCGTGGTTGGTCTACTCAGCTCCCTGAGAAGGAAGAGGGCGCCGCGGAGGCCGACAAGCCTGGTGAGGCTGCACTCATGTCCGACGAGTACTACATCGCTGCTGCTGCCAAGCGACGTGGTCTCGGTCTTGTTCAGTTCATTGGTGAGCTGTACAAGTTGGGCATGCTTACTGAGCGTATCATGCACGAGTGTGTGCACAAGCTCGTCGACTATAAGGGAGTTCCCGATGAGACTGAGATCGAGTCGCTCAGCAAGCTGCTCCGAACCATCGGTGCCAACTTGGACGCCACAGAGAAGGGCCGTCCTCTGATGGACGCTTACTTCCAGCGCATCCAGGGCATGGTCGAGATGCCCGAGCTTCAGAGCCGAATGAAGTTCATGCTTATGGATGTCCTCGACCTTCGAAGGAAGAACTGGCAGTCCAAGGAAGCCAACAAGGGCCCCAAGACTCTGGATGAGGTCCGAGCCGAAGCCGAAGCCGCTCAAGCTGCCAAGGCTCAGGAATCAGCCCGTGGAAACTCTTCCCGTGGCGGACGTCCTCCTGCCGGACGTGGCGATGCTCGCAACTTCTCTGCCAGTTATGCCCAGCAGACCAGCAACCAGGTCGGTATGGACGACCTTCGCCGACTCAAGGGTTCTGCCAACAGAACTTCTAGCGGAAACATTTCTCTTGGCCCCACGTCGATGTTCTCGTCTCGCAGCAACAGTGGACGACGCCTTGGCCCTGGCGGCTCTCTTGGTCGCCCTGGTGAGGACTCTGGTGCTTCTTCTCGCACTGGTACTCCCCCCACGCGCGAGAACACGTCGCACTCGAATGCTTTTAGGTACGTTGATGGCCACTCTTCTCGCGCCTTTATGACTTGCTAACGATGGATGCAGCTTGCTCGCAAACATGGACACCGAGCACCCTGCCTCACCCCCATCTACCTCTGTCTCGCCTGCCCTGTCCAAGGTGGTTCCTGACAGCGGCAAGAAAGATAACGCATAAAATTTCCTTCTAACGTCATGCATTTCGGCAGATAGACTAGGTCGGGGCTGTGTTTTTGTTGCATTTTACAGGCTTTCAGCAGACGTGTCCTAAAAGTTTGAGCACGCATTTTGAACCATGATACCTCGCCCCATAGACAGACGGACGGCCTCTCACCAGGAGGGGCATTACTTTTCGGACCAGGGATTTCTTTTTCATCAAGTGTGTTCATGTTAACCTATCCAGAGGTTTCTTCCTTTCTCAGCATGCACCAAGTGTGTTTTATGCCCCCTTTTTTCCAAAATTCCTACCTAATGTTGCGGAGGATTCGGGGTTTCCGGTTTAGGGGGGCGGTTTTCCATCGCTGTCTTTCCACGGTACGCATTACTGGATTTCGGACTGGGAACTGGGGAGGGGTGGAGGAAGATGAACAAGGTCAAGAGGACCTGGTATGATGCCACCTTGTGTTCACTGCGCCTACATTACGTCTATGAGGCCCGTGGATGGTGGCAGTTTGAGAACCGAGGACGAAAAGGAGCAAAGGAAAGTGGGAGGCAGATGAAAGTAAAAGGAGAGTTGAGGGCCAAGGTTGAGCCTCAACCAACGGACGGACTTGATGATGATGGATTTGTTGCCTCTTGCGATTTTTCTGGAATCAGCCTCTGGTCTTGAACGGAGAAGAACCCCTTCGCTGGCCTTTTAGATGTTGCCTTCGATCACGAGCAAGGGCAAGGCTGGAGAGTCGAATGTGGAAGGTCGACTTTCTCTTCGTCATTTGCCCTATGCTCAAGGCTCTTCCCCTTGAATGGTGTGCACTAGGATCTTTGGAGGGGGATCTGTAAGGAAATTAAAAGGGGAAATACGCCGGTCGCCAACGGATTTTCCCTCCATGTTCCTTTGCTTTTTTTTCTCGAAGTTTCGGTGTCGGGGGTCAAGTAGTCAGATCGAAGGAAATGAGGGCCTTATGATTGCTTTGCTGTATATCATCTAATTTCGATGGGGTTCATGAGCCGTTGGCTGAAAAAAATACATACATACATTGTTCAATCTTTGGCTTGTGCTTGATGTGTGAACAAATGGTGATATGTCTGATGTAGTTGACCTACGTGAGGACGTTTATCCATAGTGGTGACTATAATGATTTAATACATATTATGCACGAAGCCGAGTAATGGAAAGACATATTTGATTTGAACTGATGAATTGAACGCTCTATATGATACCAGCGATGACATCTCACTATGGTTGTAAAATAACCCTGGCAAACTCCCAAAACTCCGCCTTGCTATACAACCGGCTCCCAACTCATTAGACTCATGGAGCTGCCCACAGCCCTCGAACCTGCAAGGCTAATTTCCCACCAGCACAAAAACCAATCGAATTCCAGCTTGATTCCCTCCATGTTGTGTCCCGGACTCCTTTCTACTCCCCGTGTGAACCGTTACAATGTCTTGCCCCTTTGTACCTCAAGGTCCCCAGTCGTCATCCTTCATGCAGCGACAGCAAGCATCTTGTTGAAGCCCAGCTTGGCAAATAGCGTGTCCATGGCGACCCATTGTCGACCGCACTTGTCAAGATACTTGTCCACGACGCTCTTTACCGTGGTGAAGCGCACGCGGTTGTGCTCAGCCAGTGCGAGCACCTTGTCACGGTCCTGGCGTGACATGTCATCCGTCTCTGAACCGGCCTTGTTGCGAGCTCTATCGACGTCCCACAGGCTGGCAAAGTACAGGAGCTGGTTGTAGATGGCCTTCTCCGAGTACTCGTAGCGCATGCGGCCTAGACAGTCACGGGCAAGCCCCTTAGGTCCCAGACACCGCGTGCCGTAGACACTCATTTGACGAGTGCGGTTACCGCATTGTGAATCGTCGCAGACCAGCCAACCTTCATAGTAGCGGGTGGTCTCGACGCGGATGGCGTGCTCCATCTGCGCAACAATAGACAGGAGGGGTACAGTGGCACCGCAGGAAGTGCAGAGAAGACCAGATGCAGAGACGCGGTCGGGGGAAGCGGCGAGACCCTCAAAAGGGGTGATGACCTTGCACTTGCGACAGCGGATAGAGAGGCGGGCGCATTCAGCGAAGCGAACCTCGTCAGGAATTTGCGAGTCAAGAGGATGAATCTCAATATCATTGTTGGAGCTGCTTTGCTGGTTCTGGAATGAGTTGTATCGCCGGACATCGAGGCCAAGGTGCTCGGCGAGTTGGGGCGTCGAGGTGCCAACAATGTTGGCGCAGAGACGCTCGACGGGAGGGAAGATCTGCTTGCCTATGTACCACTCCACGTCTGGAAGCAGACTGGGGTCGGCCTTGAGATCTGCCGGGGAGTACGCTCGCTTGGGCGCAGGCTCAGAGCTCTTGCTGTCTCCTGTGATTATGTAGGAGATGACATCGCCCTTTCGAACTGTCTTTCCGCGAGCTAGCTCCCGGAGTGCCACCTGAACCTGGGGCATGGAGTCGGCGTTGGGATATTCCTTGGGTGCTTTTCCGAGCTGCGTGTAGATGACATACTTGGGAACCGGAATCGTCTGCTCGCGCATCTTGGTGGCAATATCCCGGAGGTATTCATGGATGCGAGCTACAGACACTTCGGTCTCGTCTCCAGAGAGAATCTCGTCGAGAAGATGCTGGGATATCTCCTTGGACAGAGCGCAATACTCACGACGTTTCATGTCCAGACCCTTGACCTCCATCTTCTCGACGTACTTGCCGTCCTTCTCAACAAGGTTGATGGCTGCATACTTCTTCTTTGCCTGGAGCAGAATACGGCGGAAAATGTTATCAATGTCAATCTCCAACAGCTTGTATTGGTCGTTCACTGCCTTCTTGAACTCAGTTCCGACTTTGAGGGCATCGGCGACATTGTCCACGTTGGCATTGATCATGACGGAATCGGTATCACCGTAGATGACTTGAAGGGACTTGCTTTCGGCCAACTCCTTGGTGCTGCGGAGAATCTCGCGACCCTTGAAGGTTGTCAAGATAGCCAGGGGACGGGCGTAGAAGCGGGATTTGGTATAACCCAAACATCCGTACATGGAGTTGGCAGTCAGCTTCAACGCCAGCTGCTTAATATCCCAAGTAGCAAGCTGCTCAGCGGTAGCAGTCTTATCCTTCATCAGACTCTTGACTTGGCGACGCCGGCTGACAAGGGTAGCAATGAGCTTGGGAAGGATACCCTGGTCCTGGTTGGTAGGAACCTCTGGAACTGCATCCTCGTCTTGTGTCTAGGAATTATTAGCTCGTGTTCGGTTGATGCATCTTCAGATTGTCCACTTACTGATGCCGTTCGGTCCACCGTTGTGAAGCAGATGTTGAACTCTTGGATGATAGAGGGGTAAAGAGAGTTGAAGTCCATGACCAGAACGAACTTGTCATAAAGACCCTTCTCAGGTTCAAACACAAGACCACCCTTATACTTGTCCTTTTTCTTGCCGTCCGCACCCTCCCCTTCTTGTTCCTCCTCGGCCTTCTGGCGACCCCTAAAGGTCTGCTTGTCCGGACAAATGTACTTGTTGCGGTGGAACTCGTGCAATAAAATGTACTCGTTGCGCTCAGCTCGCGTCCCGGTCAGAGTCCTGGCCCAAGAATTGCCTGCCAGGTTGGTCAGGACCTTGGTCAGAGGTAGCATCTGGACGCCCAAAGCCAGAGCAGCAATGTAATGGGTGTCAGCCTCCATGTGGGTAATGTAGTTCATGAGCCCCTGCTTCTCCTTGGCCCAGCTGGCCAGGGCAGCTTCATTATCAAACTCGCGACGATGGTTGCCTCCGGGGAGATACAAGTTGACCATCTCCGTCAAGCTCCAGGATTGACACTTGAACATGGCTGATTTTCCGGCATCGTTGGCAAGGTCGCAGAGCAGACGGCCGGCAATGATTTGACGTTCGGCAAATACATTGCCACCGACCTTCGCAATGGACGCTGGCCATTGACTTCGGCGGAATCGACCGAGCCGTGACCATTGATGAATCTTCTTCTCGTGAAGGCGGTTGAGCAAAACGCTGTAATCAACACCTTCAAGCTGGTGACCAAGAATGACATCAGGGTCGGCAACATCTACTTGAGCTAAGAAGAAGCTCAGAATATCAGACTCCTGCTTCTTCAAAACTATGAGGCCTTGCTTCCTGTTTTTTGCCAGCCCGTCGAATCCAAGAGGAAAGCCGCTTGCGTGCGGCCGGATGACGGTGAAACTTCTACAGGGCAGCTTCTCTGCTGGTGTTGTGTCACTGAGCGACACCTTTTCGTAAATTCTGGCGCTGATGGCGAGTATCTCTTGCTTGTTGTCCTTTGAGTTGAAGGCGGTTCGGAGGGCGATGCTCATGAGAGTCAATGGCGGTGCGTCCAAGTTGTCGGAATCGCTCAAGGTCGAAACCATGTTAGGGTGTTCAGCTTGGACCTCAAGTTTGCAGTGCGATGCATTCTTGATGCTGGTAAAGTTGGCATCCTCGATCTTGAGCCAACAAGGGCCCATGATATTCTTCCAAAGCACAAACTGTTCGAAGAGTGCGGTATTGGTGCCAAAGACATGAGAGAATGTCTCACCGGGTTTTGCATCAATCGATGGCTCTGGACAAGTCGTGAGTCAGCATTTGATTTGGAAGAGAGAGTCGCCAAAACTTACTTGTATAAGGGTAAAGGAGCTTCATGTACTCGGCCTCCTTGGGGACACCTGGTAGTTCAAAGGCATACTTGCGAGTGCACTTCTTGATCTTGTACATTCCCACGTTCATCTTGGTCATCATATCGTCGACTTCGTCGTAAACATTCATCATGTCAACCTCCTCACCCGTTTCCTCGCCGTCTCGAACGCGCTGCTCACGCGGGAGGAAGTACAGCTTCCGGAGAATGTTGTCAACCTTGACAAAGCAGCTGACGTATGTCCTTGTTTTCTTGTTCAGGACCTTGCCAAACAAGCATAAGCTACCATTGACCTCCGTGTAGTCTGTCCAGAAGAAGTTTAGACTTCCATCCTCCTCAATGGCGTCCTTATGATCCATCTTTCCGATCCCCCTCGTTTCGGTAGAAGTCGAGACGACATTGAGTCTTTCAGTGAGCTCATTCCATGAGGACGAGTCTACTGTAGTATCGGCAGCTTTGACTGGAGAGGAGCTGCCCGGAGTTGGGTACGGTTTTTCTTTGGCAAGCTTCTTGATGGGTCGAGAGCTGGCCAGATTTACACTTGCTGTGTTGATAGCTCCAGCATGTGCTACTTCCATCAGGTCTTCGTCATCGTCTTCTTCGGGCTCCTTTTTAATCTGCGCCTTTCGTTGGGCAACTTTGGCTGCTGGGGAGGAGGGGGCAGGATCGCTCATTGGCACATCCGGGAGATCAAGGGGTTCATCATCGAGTGGAGGAATAAAGCCATCGTCATTGTCCAAGGAAGCAGGCGGTGGTGACGGTAATCGGGTGTCGAGCATCTTTGTCTTTTTAGGCAGAGGTTCGCGAGCCGGTGAGAGAACTCTGGCCTTGCGGCGTTCGCCTGACCTTTCGATTTTGGAGATGCGAGGGGAAGGGGAGGGGATGTTGCTATCGACTTCGCCGAGGAGATCAGCCATGAAATCGACTTCTGCCTTTGTCTTGACGACCTTTAAAGGCGGGTTAGCTGATGAATATTGCTGTTTTCCACCTGCAGCATCCTTACCTTGGGCTTGGGCTGGGACTTGACGGCCCCCTTGGTGAAATACTCGCTGATGTCTCGATCGTTGGCATCTCGTTTTGCTTGCTCCTCCTGACGGTTCTTTTTGGCTGCACTGTGTGTCAGTCTCCTTGCAGGAGTTGTGCTCGTCCTCGCCATGTACTGACCTGTTTTGCTCGGTCGTCCTCGAGCTACTCGCTCGTCTTCTTCGCTGTCGTCATCGTAGGGTTGGACACGGTCCCATTCTTCACGACCATCGTCAGCGTAGCCTTCGCCGTTGTCGTCGACCACGAAATCGTCCTGATTTAATCTGTCGCGAACAATCTTCTTGTAGCCAGCCTCGTCAACCTCGTCATAGAGATTGTCGACCTCTTCAACCTGGTAGGAATCGAAAGCCTTCTTGCCAGACTTGCGAAGGGCACGGAGCTCAGCGAGCCTCGCCCGGTGGTTGGGCTTCGACATGGTGTTTGATCTTCTTTAGATTGAGACCATATCAGGGAGACGAAGTGATGGACTTCAAGAGCGGGAGATATTCTGGGTCGAGTATGGTCGAATTGATCAATGCTTGGTGGTTGTATGGTGATGAATGTGGTACCCTCGAGGATGGATGGACGGTACTTGGTCTCCTGGTAGACGAACTGAAAAGTGGCCATGGGGACGCGTTAAGTCGCGTTCAGCAGCGCGTTTTCGTGTCTTAATGTGGGCCATTCTTAAAGTGGCAGTAGTGAACTCACTGCAGCCCGTAATTGCGCCTGTTGGCACGGCGAGGACGAGGTGTGGCGGTGCGTCTACGGGGCGGAGGGGCGTACCTTGCGCCTGCACAGTGAGCACAGTGCTGAGCTCGGTGGGACCTGTTTGAGTACTGTACCAACTACACGCGTCGGTACTCCATTTTCTATGCCTGGGTACCTGCACTTTACGCGACAAGAAGGAGGTGCTTGTCCAGTCAAGAGGTCGCGATTTCCAAGTGTTGCTATGTTGTTATGGCATCAACTCAACCCTTGCTCGCACTTACTCCACAATCTTGCCCTTGCTTGTCAACATCAGAGCCAAATTGCTCGTAACAGTGAGACTTATGTGTGGACATGAGTAAGTACGAGAGATCTTCCACGATTTGTTGGATGACGATGCCTCTGTTCCAGAGTCTAGTGTGCATTTATTTAGGGATTATATACCTGGTCCTGGTAGGCGAGCCAGCTAGTTGCACCTTTCATGTATACCACCTTAGGTACTTGCCTATAGTTATCTAGGAAGGTATACACCTTAATCACGTATTCCTTCATCTCAAATACTCAACAAGAAAGAAGGAGCTTCACGGGAGCTTTAGAAGACGACATGATGGCCTCGTCCTTGAACACATTCGTACTCCCTCTCCTCCTCACTCTGCATCAACATCATCCCCCACGTACTTTTGCCTGCAACTGGCAGCGGGCTGTCTTGAATCTTCTCTTCTCTTGGTTCCATCATTACTTAATAACCCTCTCACCTTCGTTGAAGAAATGGGCTCCAATGGCAAGAAGTCCTCAGGACTACGGTCCAGAATCACTAGCCTGCCACATTTGTCCAACTGGCGGTTGCTGAAACCTCGTCAAACTCATCACCAACCAACAAGTGGAGAGAATAAGGCTATTGAACATCAGGATCCTCCTCCAGGTCCAGCTACGTCCCATCGTTCAAGTTGGCTTTCTTTCCCATCCAGTCGGAAAACGAAACCTGCTACTTATTCTGCTGGTCGATTGCCTTACTTCACGCGGCCCAGACTAGCCGAGGCACCAGTCACGTCAGTGTCTCGCTCGCAGGAACTGGGTGAGCTGCAACTTGACCCATGATATCTAATTTATTCATTAGCAGTTAACATTGGTATTAGATCGCAGCCAGATACCACCACTGCCCCCTCGCCGAAAAAGCCTAGGAGATGTTATGCAGCATGTCGGAGCAAAGTCCGATGAATATGAGGACCCTAACGATTCATCGTGCGCTTTCGAGGACGAAGTCATTAAAATTGAACACGATACAGAACTCGATGTATTCAAACCCATCTCCGAGTCCGATCCACCACAGCTTGACATTCTGTCTAAATGGCAGGAGGGCGATATAGGAAGATCGTCTACTTTTCGAGCTCATCTCGAGAAGGCCGCCGACGATATTAATATCAAGTATGACTTAGCACAATCTTTACCATCCAGACAACGCAGCATCCAGCGTTCCTCTATGCGGCCAACAACTCTCCCAAGGCGTGATCATCCTCGTCAACCATTTCCCGACTGGCTCCGTACTGATACAGAGCGTGGTCATGCAGCTGAAGACGCAAAGCCTCCGTCCCGAGGTTCTACTGGAGGGGAAAGTTGTTTCACCGCAACCTCCCCGAGCTACGAATCATCATTGACCCATCTACCACTACTCAGCAGGCAGATTGACCGAGTCTTGGAGGATCCCATCCCGCTCTTAACAAGTCGCCAAGCTTGCCGCATCGGGATGAGAAGCATAGCCCCTCGGCTGGTTTGTAACCAGGAAACAGTACCTGGTACGATACGGCTGCCAAGATATGGCTATAAGAAACCAAGAGAAGGGGGCTGTCCGATTCTGAATAACACTGTACGAAGCTCGCGATCTTCTATGGATTCTGGTGTTTGCACCTTGCCGCTCAGTGAACTTGCCCGAAGTCCTGACAGCCCTCCCCTGGATCTTCCACTAACGGCAATGCTCTCCCTTCGCTTGGCTAATAATTTAGCTCAGGAAATGTTGCCCGAAGGTTCCATCGTCAGTCTAAGAGATTAAGCTGAAGATGTCGGCTTGTATTGGAGATTCAAGTCTCTTGTTTGCAATGCATTATTATCCAAAGGATGGGAAGTTGTTTTACGAAATAAATACAGCACTACCAATGGACTCGAGGGAACGTGGTTATCTGTATAGTTGCGAGTTATATGCACTTGGGATGAAGAGTGCTTGGGTCATGAATGGACTAGAGTGACCAGAGTGACCAGAGGATGAGAACTCTACGGAAGCAGCGGGTTATCAGTTTATTCAGGGAGCTGTGGATTGACGTTGCCAAGAGGGTTTGTTTACGTATGAGTACTGATGATACGATTAATAGAGGCAAGTTTCTCACGTCTGCTTAGAAGGGAAATTGGTGTCAAAGAGACTGGAGACGTTTTGCTATTGTTTAAAGCGCGAAGAAGTATCAAATACTTCAAGCGAAGTCTTAATAAAGATCACAAACTCCATGTCTTTCTAGTCATGTCCTTTTCCATGCCTCATCTATAGTACAGTCGCTGCTTATACAAACTCTAGATCCCAGCAGCAATTTTCGTGATATGAATACATAGTATCATACAGGTGACATGGCTCACCAGTTAGTATCGCGTCCTTCGTCCTGGCCATAGGAACGGCGCGAGGACCGACGGCCATAGTCGTTATAACGATCCCCTATCTTCGTAGCATCTCGTCCTCGAGAGGCCAACCCCCTTTGTCCTCTAAACCCATACCGATCGTCCCTGTTATCAGATTTGTAGTTGGTGTTGCCCCGGTATGATGACTCCTCTCTACGGGAAGACCCCCAATTCGATCGCCTTCTCTCCCGCGGAAGAGGCTCATCCCATAGGTTGTCCTCGGACGCTTCCCCGTCCTCAGCACCTTGAGATAAACGATTACTTCTCCGACGCGAGTTGGACCATTCCTTCTCTTCTTCCCTCTCATTTTCCAGACGTTCTTTCATCTCACGCCGCGAGGCTGGTCTTGACCGCTTTAGATATGCTGTAGTATCCCATGCTGAAAGTTTTCCGTCCATGTAGCCATCAAGCTCGAGCGTAGGCGCTTCAGCCTCCCGTTCAGCAGCCCTGGCACTCCTCGTCTTCGGCTTAGACAAATTAGGCTCGATTTCCTCGCGGTTGGCAAAGAAATCTCTGATTTGGCGGTTGATACGAGCACCGACGTGTCGGTACTTGTCGCGCATTTCTTCGGGGAGCATTTTCTTGTCTATGACCTTGTTGTAGGCCGAGTACATGATGCGAGCAAGAGCAATGGTTTCGCGTTGGTCGTTGTACAGAGGGCCATTCGCTTTTTGGTTCTCAGGTGTGACGCGGGTTTTAAAGTGATGCTCGTAAATCTTGGAGTACGGTTCCCAAAGACGGTCAAGAGCATTGATGATTTGCAAGCCGTAGTCGCGCCTTGAGCCTTCGACGTCACCCGCATCAGAGCGGCTGCGGAGATGGGAGTGACTACCAACGGCTATTTGCAGGTAGAGGCGCATGCTGAGAGGGTCTGGCCATTTCAGTCTCCTTATCATGGAGTCGAGGGCCATGTTTGCATTCTTCATGACATTTTGGTTGATATTGTCGCGGGCGCAAGCTTGGAAGGCAATCATGTAGTGCCTCGCGTTAATGAGAGAGTCTGGGATAGCATCAAGGGTCTCGCAGGCGTGTGCACTGGCCTTTCCAACCTTGAACATGCCGTACAGTCGCATCCAGATATCCATATCGGGAACGATTTTGTGTTCTCGAACCATGAGGTTCCAGTACTTGATGCCAACGACCGTCATCTTGGACGACGCCAAGGCCGTAAGGAGCAACGAAAGAGTGTTGCGATCTGGCTTGACCCAAGCTCCCCTTTGAGCGAGCTGCGGCGACGAGATTTCAATGGCACTGGCACCAGTCTTGGTCAAGTTCGGAATGTTCATCGTCTGTTCGAGAAGCTCGAATACCTCCCGTTTTTCAGTGCGATTGGGAGCCATGATAATGATGCGACCAAAGGCGCAGACCATTTCTTCATCAATGACAAGTTGTCCCTGACGCCACCTCCCGATAGCTTCTTTCCAAAGGGTCTTGGCACGACCAATGGCTTGATTGATGTTGTCATGCTGCTGCTCCTCTGGTAGATCTTTGATATCATTCAAGACACCGTGTCGAAGAGCATTGACGATGGTGGTATAGGTGAAGGCATCTGATTTCCGAGTTGAGTTGTTGATTGTGTCGACAATGGTGAACATGGAATCCAAATCTCCCGCTTTGGAGCAAACTTGGAGTACGGCGTTGAGGTGTGTTGTATTCGCCTCGAGACGGCTGTCGTTGATAAGGATGTGATAATACTTCAGCGCTTCGGCTACTGCCAGCTTAGGGTGTTGAGATCTAGCGAATCCGCGGAAAAGAATTGTGAAGGTCTGCACGTTGGGTAGTTGACGTCGTTTCTTCATCTATGCCAGGTTTTAGTCCATGGTTATGCACCATCCAGTTGTTTAAGGGACATACTTCGTTATAGAGCTTAATGGCCTGCCGTAACTGCTGCTTCTCCAACATGTACTCGATCAAAAGGTTCCACGATACCACAACTGGGTACTTTGCGCTCGTCTTCTGTGCCAACAGCAAAGCCTCATCGTATTTATCCTTGGCCAGCGACAGCTTGACAGCATTGGCAATCTTCCACGGATCGTCAAGACCATACCGCATCTGCTTGTTCACTGCCCTCTCCACCTTTTCCCTCAATCGTTCGGGTGCTTCTGGAGTTGCATTTTCGCTTAGTACGGCGACATTCGAGGACAATCGAAGATACGTCTGCGGCAAGGAAAGCGATCTGAGCAAGGTCGTTCTCTCGAGGACGGTTCGTTTTGGCGGGAACAGCTGCATTGCCCTGCGCACGCAGGCACCGCAAGACAATATGTTTGCCGCCATTGCGACTCGTCGAATTGGAGCAAGACGAGGGGATTGATTCAAGGCAAAGACCCAAGACACTGCGCAAATCCAAAATTCTGAGCAGACTCGCCGTTATCTTATCGTGCTAGCTCGGTGGGACTCCAAGAGGTACATCGGGCAGGTACTCGAGCACTTCACCTCAGGTACCTGCCTCAGTGGGGCAACGAATGTTTGAAACTTTTCGCGCTAGGATACAAGAGACTCAGAGGAGATACGTACCTCAAGGCTGGCGCGGGCGCTTAAACGGAACGAGCGCTTCTTTCGCTTCTTTCTTTGCCGCTCAGGTGCGCACCCCTACACTGACATCTACACGCACGCCCCATGGCTACCTTACCCCGTGCCTCTCCCAATTAGACACGCGGTCGCGGTCGCATCTCCATTTCTTCCTTCGTCCAGAACAAGACACAGCGAACACAAATATCCCAGCATCTTCCCTTGGAGCCCAAATATCCAACTTTCTTAGCCCTTTAGGGTCCTTGGCTTGGTTTTCTTTCTTTGTATTTCTTTTCATTCCCTTCATTCTCTATTCTAATATCCTTCCTCAATCTCAAAGAATCCCCCCAACGAGCCATCTCAATCATGGCCAAGGTCGCCACAGAATTCGAAAAGATCATCAACGATGGTAAGGCAGCATCTCAAGCCCAACACCCAGCATGCGACTAATACATTTTACTTGTACAGGTCGCGAGCGCAAGAAGAACGAACAGCTCGCC
>JALNIO010000040.1:0-58748 GCA_023509875.1 Rugonectria rugulosa
CAGAGGCCAGCATGGAAACCTTCAAACTGAATGAGAGGAAAGATGAGAAGCCTATTCGGATATATATCGCCTAATACTCTTATACAGAAGTATTTTCTTCTCTTGTCAACTACTCCGTGAGTTTATGATAGAACCCTCCTTCTTGGGACAGAGTTATTCTGGTCTCACGAACCTGGCTAGCGTGGCCTGTATCTCCGAGGGCGCCGAGTTGGAGAAATCGTACTCATGGCGTCCTTATCTGCATAGGTACAGACTAAATGCACACATACGGAAGTGATAAACCTCCCCTCTCCACACTTGACCGTTTCTTCCCATTCACCATGACCTGCCTTCTTGCGGATGGTAGGAAAGCGACAAGTCCGACTTTGAGGTAGTCAACAGCTCCATCCCTCCCCCCGCGCTCTCTCCCCAGGACGAGCCGAGCCGTTATGCACCCCAGCGCCGGATGCCTACCGTGCAAATCGCGCAAGAAGAAGTGCGATAACACAAAGCCAATATGCCAGGGCTGCCAGCGCAATTACCTCGTCTGCGCATGGCCGCCAAGACAGCAGAAACATACCGCCAAAGGAGGAATCGTAAGCCTCGCTCACCCGCCTGCAAATTGACCACGACAGGTTCCGCCGCTGACTGCTGACTGCTGGTGCTCAAAGCCATCTTCCGCCCTGTCCATGTTTTCTGTTGAGAGCGGCAATGCGCCAGATAGGCCTGAGCAGACCAAGGGCGAGTCCAATTCTGGGCTACGATGCGTCAGACAGCCGTCCTCAGTATCAGCTGTTGTCCCGGCCAGCCTGTCGCCCATCGGCCCCATGAGACCCGAGTCCAAGTTTCTTCTGGATCACTATTCGCATCGAACCGGAAAAGCGGCATCCGCCCATGTTGGAGACTATACGCCATTCACTGATGCACTGCTCCCCATTGCACATGTATCCGACGTCCTACTTGAGTCCGTCTTATCCTTCAGCGCCTTCCACCTTGCTGCAAACAGTTCACATTCCTCTCTTGTAGCAACATTAGAGCATCACGGCCTCGCTCTGCGAAGTTTGAAGTTTGGCATCACGCGGTATACTCGCGGCGACAAGGACATGGGGATACAGCTTTTTTTGTCAATGTTGATGCTTTGCTGTGTAGAGGTCTGTGTGGCTCCTAATCCTATCCTGAAGGAGGACATCTCAAATCTCAGTTTGCTAACTCATGTGAAGCTTGCGAGCGGTGGTCAAGGCGAAGGACCCTTTCGCCATTTAGCCGCCCTTCGGAATATGTACTCAGACATCCTCGGCCGTCTGGAAGAAGTCCCAGAAGCCTACAAGCCGGCCATGGTATTCGGAAGAGAGCTGTATGCTTATTTTCTGGCTCTCTCGTGTATTTGTGAGCCAGGAAACGAGAGCGATCCAACCATCATCCAGGAATCTGGGTCTGTCTTTTCCGGAATCACACAACATGGCTATACTGGCGCTATGCTTGGCTGCTCCAATATGCTCTTTCGTCAAGCTCCTAAAGTTGTTACTCTCTTGAAGAATGCGAGGAGGTTACATCTAAGTCAGGAAACGTGGACCTCTCAACGTAGCTCAAGGACAACTCTTCCACCAGACGAGGCAGCTACACTGGCATCCAGGATATCTTCACTCTCAACGAACATTTCGCTATGGGAGCCGCCAGAATCAAGCGATTTTACCTTTCAGGTCAGTGGTAGAATTTTTCAACTGGCTCTCACTGCTCTTCTTGTGGAAGCGCTTCACTGGTGTGCCGTTGTCACGTCCGCCTTTCATGACGAAACTGAGGGCGGTTCGGAACCATCGCAGCCACGAACTGCATTAAATCTCGAGTTACAGATGACGCCATTAGTAGCAGAATTTGTGACACTTCTCAGAAGACTTCCCGCTCAGTCATGGATAGCCACAACGATGTGTTGGTCCATCGTGGTTTTGGGCTCATACGCAACCTTCCCGCAACACAGAGATGCTGTACGAGAATATCTACAGAACATGGAAACGACGTTCGGGTTCAAGAATATGACTCGATCCCGACTATTGTTGGAATACATTTGGTCCAGGATACGCACATTCGAAACAGATCGGCCTGTTGCCATCTCAGAAGCAATGGAAGAAACCGGGGGCCGTTTTATGCTCGGTTAGGACGCAACGGGGCATGTTCATACATCACTCTCTATAGTTAATTGTACCCTAGCTCAAATCGATGTACATGTGTAGGGCAAGGCGTGCTGCTGTTCACTGAACGCCCAATGGCTTCTTGATCCTAGCATTCTGAATGATCTCGATCCAATATTCATCGGGGTCGAGGATAAAGGCAATCGACCTCAGCCTCCCGTCCGTCAAGCGTTTTTTCCAGTTTACATTCTTGTCTTCAAAGTACTCGCATGCGATCTGAATGTCATCAACGGCAATGGCTGCATCATTCGTATATGGTATTAGCATTGATCAAACTCCAGGAACCGCGGGGTTCAGGAAGTCAAGGCGATTTGGCTTACCGAGATGCCCAAAGCCCTGAGGCTGGTTATTCCCATTGTGGTATACCTTGCCCTCCTTCGTCTCGGAACCGTGGATCCAAATGAGCTTGACAATGCCTTCTCTCTCGTCAAGGCTCCGGGCAGGTGCTTTCTCCAAGTAACCCAACCAGTAGGTAGTGAAGCCCTCACTTTCAACCTGTTGAAGAAGTTTCATGCCTAGGACATCTGAATACCAAGGAAGAGATACATGGGGATCTTTGATGCGAAGGCCGGTGGAATGAAAAGAACAGCTGCCATTCTCAATGTTGCCATCATTGTTTTTGCTAGCTTTCGGCTCGAGTTCGATGTAATATCCATCAGGATCCTTACAGATAATTTGCTCAGTGGTTTTGCAGCGTGATCGTAGGCTTTGTTCCTCACGGGGGTGTTCATATCGTTGAACGGGATAACCGGCTAACTTTCCGATTGCCTCTTCAACGTCATTCACCTTGATCCCAATGTGTTGGAATCCCAGATACGGCGCTTCGTTGCCATTTGAGACGGTGTACGACTCATTGGTTTCCGTTCCATAGTTATGGGTAAGTTCCAGGAGGCCTTGGCGATCAGATCGCATTTTGCCCGCCGACGAAGATTTTCCCTGGATATCAAAGCCGAGGAAGTAGAGGTCGAATTGGCCTTCTGGTTGTGGAAGCTTGTCAATGAGAGAAAACCCTAGTTTTTGGTAAAAGGCAACGCTCCTTGCCGGATCCTTGACCCGAATCATTGTGTGATTCATTTTCCATTCGGAGAAATCTGGTAGTTGCGCCATGGTTTTGCTCAACGTAGACGGTACGGATGGATTCTGGAGCAGCGACGAGGTCATTGAAGAGTTGGGAGAAATCAGAATGGGCGTTGATGTTTGAAGATGTCTCGAAATGTTTATAAGCCGATCCATTCAGCCTGCTGAATTCGATGGTGTGGTTTAACGCAACTCTTTTGGGCTAGAAATAGTCCTGTGGAGGTCGGAATAACTTCACAAAAGGCTCTCTGTTCGTGGCGCGGACGAAAGGAAGCGTGTGCGCGAGGGTCAGTTGCCTTTCACTTCTCCTTTCCGTTTGTTGCTCATCATATGGGAACCGGGATACGGCATGCGGAGTACGCGACATCAGGAAATATCCCCGAGTCAGATTCTAAGTGAAGTCGAAGATGGTCGATCCGATAAGCGCGGTGTGTTGCCCAAAGAGGAAAAGCGATCTTCCCAAGGAAACAGACAAGCAGGTGCCTCGATACAACCGCCGCTCGTTATCAAAATACCCATACGCCTCATGTCTTGTATACTATTAGCCTTTTAACTTGGGGACATCGGAAACGCAGTAGTTTACGGTCTTTTCACACCCTTCACACTCCTCGTATTATAAAGCGACAGTTCACCCTCGATCTTGCCTCCCATTTCTTGTAAAAGTACAAACCACACCAAATCCCTCTCTCGTCTGAAGATACAGAACCCGAAGAATACACCCGTATTTCCAGATCCATGGAGCCAGCTCTCAGCAAAAAGCCAGCCATGGAAAAGGTAGAGCGAGCCAGCGAGGACAATGCCGACCAGGCCCTCGCCCAACTAGGATACACCGCCGAGTTGCCACGGAACCTCAGCATGCTGAGCGTGCTCGGGATGTCCTTTGCCATCATGTCCGTGCCGCTGGGAATCTCGACAACAATGTATATTTCCCTGACGGACGGGCAGTCTGTGACAGCTCTATATGGCTGGCTGCTGGTATCAGTCGTGTCCCTGTGCACCGCAGCATCAATGGCTGAGATTTGCGCCGTGTACCCAACCGCCGGCGGTGTATATTACTGGTCTGCCGTCTTGAGCACCCGTACTTGGGCACCACTGGTCAGCTGGATTGATGGCTGGCTTATACTCGTTGGTAACTGGACTGCTGCGCTGAGTATTAACTTCTCCGGAGCTCAGGTTATCCTCAGCGCCGTCAGTTTGTGGCACGAAGACTACGTTCCAAACCAGTGGCAGACTGTTGTGACCTTTTGGGTTCTGACCTTGATATGCGTCCTCATCAACTTGTCAAGCACTCGCGTTCTAGATGTCCTAAATCAAGTTTGCATTTATTGGACTGTTGCCACTGTGGTCATCATCCTGATCACACTGCTCACGATGGCCGATCAGCGACGAGATGCCGAGTTTGTCTTTACCCATTATGATTCCTCTGCTTCTGGGTGGCCCTCCGGCTGGGCTTTCTTTGTGGGATTGCTCCAAGGTACGTCATTAACAACTCCGTTGACTCCAATCAGGCTGACGTTTTGTGATCCTCCAGGAGCATATACCATGATTGGATACGGAATGGTGGCTTCAATGTGCGAAGAGGTCCCTAACCCAGAACGCGAGGTTCCCAAAGCTCTCGTCCTCTCCGTTCTCGCCGCAGGCATAACCGGCTTGTGCTATTTGATCCCTATTCTTTTCGTTCTTCCGGATGTGTCCATTCTTCTTTCCGTCGCCAACGGCCAGCCGATCGGGCTTCTTTTCAAGATCGTGACGGGCTCGACAGCCGGCGGTTTCGGTTTACTATTCCTCATCTTGGGTATTCTTCTCTTTGCTGGCGTTGGAGCTGTTACTGCAGCATCACGGTGTACTTATGCATTTGCCCGTGATAAAGCTATACCCGGTCATCACATCTGGAGCCGCGTCAATAAGCGGCTGGTCGTTCCTCTATACGCACTCTTCCTTACTGCCATAATCAATGGTCTTTTGGCCTGCATCTACTTCGGATCATCCGCAGCATTCAACTCCTTTACAGGGGTTTGCACCGTCTGCCTTTCAACTTCATATGGCCTTCCGGTTCTGGTCAGCGTGATCCGTGGTCGTCGCTTTGTGGTGAACTCTCCTTTTAGTCTCGGAAAATTTGGACTGGCCATCAACCTAATCACGATCGGATGGATCGGGTTTTCGATCATCATCTTCTGTATGCCGGTGGCACTTCCAGTGGATGCATCAAGCATGAACTATGCGAGCGCGGTCTTTGCAGGCTTCGCCAGTATCAGCGTGGCCTGGTATGTCATCTACGGCAGGAAGCATTTCCATGGCCCGCCGGTTCTGGAAGTGGACATCTGAGCTGAGGAGTATTGTATCATGGCCTTGAAAGACTTAGTTACGTGAAATATCAGTCGTGGTGAAATCTACGTCTGTAGAAAAGGTTGGAGATAAGTACTCAACAGCTCACGGCTATAAGTAGAGTGAACCATGTGCACCGAATTAAATCTACCTAGGTGGTGGTTCTTAGATGTGTTTGAAGCCTCCGGCTTGCCTTTGAATGGAGCGAACCATGCATGCGACTGCATACGATCTGGGTCGTCAATTGTTAGTGAATCAAGTGAATCATCACAAGCAATAAGACTCATCGATTTGATAGACTCCTAAATAGCTATTCTACCTCTTTGGATGCCCCCCAGTGCACTTAATGCTCAACTTCTAAAGGTGTCTCGTAAGACCATCTTCCTGTGGCTACGACCAAGAGCCTCTGAAGGATCTTTCGCAATAGCGGGGTCAGACCCTATCCAACATAACTAACTACAGCCGTTCCAAGCCCAAGAGCTCTCTCTGTATTGCCCTATAACGCGCGCTTAGATAACCTTATCAGCAGCTCGAAACTGAACTGATTCTGTACATTATAACCCAGTGATCCTCCCATGATTCAGGGTTCTCTTGCTAAGCCATATGTATAACGTGTATTTGGGAATGGCGTGCGGCTATGGTGCATCCCTAGATATGGAGGATTCAGTCCACTGATTACACGGCCGTCCACCCAGGCAAGTTATTACGATTGGCCTGAGTTCGATCTACCTGGTGCGGAATAGGCAGAAGGAGAACCAAATCTGGCAATACCCCGCCATTATCTTACAGGTCTTGACAATAGGATACGGGCTCTAATTCGGAGCTGACAGTCGTTCGGGGGCTCACGTAGTGGAATACGGAGTAGCTGTGTCCAGATAAGAGATGCCCGATTCGGCAACACCCCGCGCCTATTGCAAGCGGCATCATATCGCCTCGACGGTGTGTGTAAATACTGCATAAGAAAAAAGCCCAAGTTCGGCGAAGAACGGGGATTAGTTACAGAGGACCAATTCTGGCAACACTCCGCCCTTATCTTCTCCATAGCATCTCTGCCTCGCAATAGCATCAAACTTCGATAACCGCTGCCGATGGAGTAAGAATTGGACTTGGAGGGCCAGTCAGTGATAGCACCACAGGACATAATGAGTAGCATCAGCATCCAGTTCTTGGACAAACTGGGAAAGATGCCGCCCTTAGAGCCAAGGAATCCTCCCAGCGGACGAAGGGACGATGAGGACCATCTTCCCAAACATAAAAGCTGGCCATATCTTAAATAGAAGTATCAGAGCAAGTAGTTCAAATCATCACTGTCAACATCTCCTTTACTACTTGCTCCCTCTTCCCCTCCTAAGTCGATAAGGTTAGGCACACATCTTTGCAGCTTGACGGAGATTAAAAGTCTCCCATCATTGTGCATACCCAGAAATGGCTACGCATCGATTGCACCAGCTGGCAGGGCAGTTCAGCTTGAAT
This sequence comes from Rugonectria rugulosa, assembly GCA_023509875.1. Classification (NCBI taxonomy): domain Eukaryota; kingdom Fungi; phylum Ascomycota; class Sordariomycetes; order Hypocreales; family Nectriaceae; genus Rugonectria; species Rugonectria rugulosa. Next base: position 7,041 of record JALNIO010000040.1, read on the forward strand.
AATCCCACAAAGCATCCGTTTGACCCTCTTGATGCGAAGGAAATCGAATTTGTTGCATCATTCATCCGCAAGGAGAAAGGTACCGTGTACTTCAACACAGTCACCCTCCATGAACCCCGAAAGGTGGAAATGCAGGCATGGTTGGCCAGCACAGCCGATTCTCAGCGACCGGCTCGAGTCGCAGACGTCGTTGCCGTCACCAAGTCTGGACAGGTTCATGATGCGTTGGTGGACCTCGACAAGAGACTCATCACCAAATGGGAGGCCCTTGAAGATGTACAGCCAATCCTTATTCTCGAGGAGATGATTGACACGGAGCATATTCTGCGCAAGGATCCCAGAGTCATCGAGCAGTGCGGGATTGTGGGCATTCCCCCCGAAGATATGGACAAGGTGTACTGTGACCCTTGGACCCTCACGTTCGACGAGCGTTACGGCACCAGGGTTCGAGCGCAGCAAGGGCTTCTCTATTATCGGCCCCATGTTGACGACAGTCAATACACGTTCCCGCTGGACTTCTTCCCAATTATCGATATCAACAAGCAAGAGGTTATCGACATCGAAATACCGCCGGTTCGCCGCCCACTGAGCACTGCCAAGCCGAACAACTATCATATGCCAGCCATTGAACGCGAGAGTGGCTACCGAACGGATTTGAAGCCCATCAATATTTTGCAACCCGAAGGAGTCTCGTTTACCGTAGACAACCGCATTGTTCACTGGCAGAACTGGTCTATCCATGTAGGGTTCAACTACCGAGAGGGTATTGTTCTCAACAATATCACATTCTACGACAAGTTCGAAGGCAAAGAACGTCCGCTTTTCTATCGGCTCTCGCTGGCCGAGATGAATGTCCCTTATGGCAACCCAGATCATCCGCATCACCGCAAACACGCGTTCGATATAGGCGAGTATGGCGCTGGGTACTTGACAAACTCCCTGGCGCTTGGCTGTGACTGCAAAGGTGCCATCCACTACATCGATGCCCACTTCCCTACTCAAGCAGGCGGAGTTAGAACAGTCAAGAATGCCATCTGTATCCACGAGGAAGATGCTGGGATCCTATTCAAGCATACCGACTTCCGTGATGACAGCACTATCGTTACTCGGGGCAGGAAGCTCATCATTTCGCATATTTTTACGGCGGCCAACTATGAATACTGTGTATACTGGATGTTTCTCCAAGACGGCACTATTCAGCTGGACATCAAATTGACTGGAATCCTAAACACTGCCAGTCACACTGCGGGCGAGGACACGTACGGATACGGCACCGAAGTGTATACGGGCGTTAATGCGCACAACCATCAGCACCTCTTTTGTCTACGAGTAGACCCCAACCTGGACGGCCCCCGTAACACGGTCTTTCAGGTCGATGCAACACGGTCTCCTCACCCCGTCGGGTCCCAGCACAACAAGTACGGAAATGCCTTCTTCCCGACCAAGACAAAGTACTCGACCGTCAACGAGGCCCAAGCGGATTACGATGGGTCAAGCAGCCGAACGTGGGATATTGTCAACGAGAATAAACTCAACAAGCACAGTAAAAAGCCGGTGTCGTATAAACTTGTCAGTCGTGAAGTGGCTCCGTTGATGCCGCAGGAGGGTAGCCTTGTCTGGAACAGGGCCGCTTTTGCCCGTCATGCCGTTCATGTTACCAAATGTAAGCACAGTCTTCTTCACCTTTGACCATCCCAACATGATCGATCATGCTAACAGTATCGTTATCGTTAGACAAAGATGACCAACTGTATCCGGCCGGTCGCCACGTCATCCAAACCTCGGGCGTTCCGTCCAAGGGGATTCCCGAATGGATTGCAGAGAATCCGACCGAGAATATCGCCAATACCGACATCGTGCTCTGGCATACCTTTGGGATAACGCATTTCCCTGCCCCGGAGGACTACCCCATCATGCCCGCCGAACCTATCACATTACTGTTGCGCCCGCGGAACTTCTTTGAGAAGAATCCTTGCATGGATGGTAAGTATACAAAATACCTTGACACTCATCGAGACTGTCCACGCGGCTAAGTTGTCAACCTAGTTCCGCCATCTTTCGCTATCACGCCAAGTCAAGTTCAGGCCGGTAAGAAGGGCTGCAACTGTGCAGCCAGCAAGGAAAGCGTCCTGGTCTGAGGCGCCCAACGAGCAATTGCAAGGGTCAAAGGTTCCAAACTGCCCAGTCATTTGGTTGAAGGACAAACTTTAGCTGGAGGATGGGCTCGTTACCTGAGCGCAAGTAAGGATGCTACGTCTGGTCATGCGCAGTTGTACTACGGTACCCGACTTGTATTGAGAAGGATTCGAGGTGATGAATTATACAAAGGAACTGTCAGGCATGCGCCTAAGACCTGCAGTTTCTAGTTGATGGGATTTCGCAGTGGGAGACAGTAAAATTAAATGATGTGGCCTTTGTCGATTTCCCAAAGAGACCTGCCTACAGAGCTGTGCACGACAGGCCGCATCTCGCGTAGCTTTGCGAAAGGCACTGAGCACCCTGAACTGAAGGCCCTAACTGCGATGAATTAAGGGTTCCATCCTGAACTGATCGGGTAGCTGTGGCTAAGTGTGGCTATAGTGGCTGTAGTGGCTGTAGTGGCTACAATACAAGTTGTGTAGAGTCCCCCTGGACAACTGGCATTGCCTCGGCCAGGAAAATGGCCCCTCATCAGGTTGAAACTGCAAATCACCCCAAACATGAGCCAACCGGATGCTTCATCACAGAGTCGGCGCCGCCGAGATGTCCCTCTGAGGATCTCGCAGGTCTTTTCCGCGTGCACATTTTGTAAAGCGCGCAAGATCAAGGTGAAATACATGCCTTGTGTCCATTTGTTAACCCCCAGGAGGCAGTCACTAACACATCCGCTGTTCAGTGCGACGGCAACGCCCCAGTATGCGGGGGATGCACGAGATTCGGCAGAGGCTCAAGCTGCTCTCTTGCCGAGAAGTCGTCGCATGGACGAGACTATCCAACCTATCTTCAGAACAAGATCCAGCGTCTGCAAGCTGAGCTCAAGCGACGGAGAACTGATTCCTCGCCTCCTTCGCCCCCGGATGGTGACGCTCAAGATTCGCAGGGCGCCCAGGGCGCCCAGGCCACCATGATTGAGAACCTGATCGCAGAAATTGGTGCCCTGCCCATCTTGGCCTCATCATACGCCTCAGAATTCGATGGACCGTCGCTATCGACTGTCGTCCTCGCAGCGGCGAGTAAAAGCCCGCTGTCTTCTCTCCCTACGCTCGAATTGCCGTGCAACCCGCAAGATTTCCTCCCCAAGCAAAACACGGCGTTGAAGCTGGTCCAGCACTACATTACTCACATCTACCCGCGTCTGCCGTTCTTCTCCATCCAAGGATTTTGGGCTCAATTCAACCATGTTTATTCTGCCTCCTCGGTCCCTGTTCCCGGAGGCGTGATCCAATCGCCCACGTACGAGGCGGTCCATGGACAGCCAAACGACCAGCCAGAAATGAACAGGGTGAGGCTTAGCGAAGGCACCAGCTTCTTCACCGTCTTGCTCGTCCTGGCGATATCCACGTCGAGCTTGTCGCGAAGCACGTACAGCATGGTCTCTGACCAAGCGCAGCGTCTTTTCCACGCGGCCATGATGTTTCGTGAGTCTGCGATACTCCCAAACACGATCGGGGGCGTCCAGTCAATCCTGTTTCTCATCCAATTCGCCACGCTCAACCCGTCAGTCCTCGATTCTTGGTATCTCATTGGCGTTGGCATGCGAAACTGCGTCGATCTCGGACTTCATCAGGATCCCTCCGAGTCCATCAGCCCGAGTCTCTTGGAAACTCGACGCCGTCTTTGGTGGAGCATGTATTCGTTTGATCGATCCATGAGTCTGGGCTATGGGCGTCCAACCGAGATTGCAGATGCTGTCATCAATGCGCGTTTGCCTACTTTTAAGATCGAATGCAGCGCGACAGAGGTTGAAGTCGAGGGCTACCTGCAGCGGTACCGAGTGCTGCAACTCCAGTCACTGATCTACGACCGGCTCAACAGCATACCCAATCCTGATAAAGACGACAATCAACAGATTGTGTCGGAGCTGAGGGGGAAGCTCACAGCTTGGAGACAAAATAATTCTCCTTTGCATAGCCAAACGCTTGTTGACAGTGAATGGCTCATGGGTAAGATCTTATTACTTCGACCCTGTCGGCGAATCCCGCAGAGAAGCCACAGCGAGCTGGCTGAGCTGTGGGAATCCGCCGTTGGATTCACTGCCCTTTACCGACAGCTCATCGAATCAAACGGTATTTTCTACGTTCAAATTGCTTGCGAAAAGGTATATTGGATCGGTCTCGCCATGCTCTACAGCTACTGGAGGCTACGCGACGAAAGGATCGACCACAGCGCGATGCTGGAAATTCGCCCAGTCAATCTCTGGATGGCCGTCCAAGATGTGACGTTTATCTTAAGAACCCTCAGCGAACGATGGGAAGATGGGAAACTGCTCGCGAGGGAATTCGAAGCCACGAGTGGCCGAGTTGTTGCACTGATGGAGGCTGGAGGCGATGCAAGCGACCTGGCCGCAAAGTTACCAGCAGAGGTAGTCAATTTCCAAGACTACGCCAGCCTGACAAGCATTCGGACATCTGCGACGGGCGTGAGGGTTTGCGGAATGGGCGTCGCAGAGGCGGATGATGAGCTTCAGGGTCTGATTTCCGAGATGATTGCGGGGTGACGATCTCTATAGCACCCGTCCAATGCAACGTTGATCACGACTATTGTAGTCTAAATGCTAATCATAGCTGCTATGTTAACTTGTCGCTGTCCCAGATACAGTCTGACTACGACCTTGTGCACGTCTTCGCTGTCCCGCGAGTGGAAGGGCAGATTCACGACGAGCTTGGAGACCATTCCGAACCACCCGGTCGGGTTTGACGAGATTACGCACTTGTTTCAGGGCCGAACTGCTCCAAAAATCCCTGTGGTTGGCCTTCAGAGATCAGTTCACCCCGCCATGGGAGGGGTTACATGGGGTTTTTGTGAGGTAATTATCACGCAAAACACTGGCTTCCAAGACATCATTCAGAGAAGAGAATGCGCCGAATGTATTCCTTAACACCATCCCACCTCAATTCTTCTAAGAAATCATCAAAAATACCTCATCATGTCTCCCGAAATCGGCTGTGGCTTCATTCCCGGTCCACCACAGTGGGTTCTCACCACCATCTAATCTTATCAGATTCGACCTTGTGCCTCCAGTAACGCTTGAAGAAGAACTCGTGCCTCTATCGGGAAAAGCTGGCTGCTGGGATCCTCTGCCCTTGACTGAATAAATGGAGCTTGAACGACGGACACGTTGCCACGCCGAACACCGCCATGCTTCTGCGCAGCATAAATCTCTCCACTGTTGCTCGAACCAGTAGTCGTCGATTTTCAAGGGTGCCATCTCTCTTCACTTGTGCGAACACACGGGTAACTCGCCAAAGGTTGTACACCATGACGCAAATAGCAGAGCCAGCCCTGGAGAAAGGCCACTTCCCAAATTCTTGCCAGTGGGCTTCCAAGACCAGCAGAGGAGACTACGTGATCCAGGTGGCTTGGCCGCTGTGCTGGAGTGATGACCGGATCCCGCCAGAGGATGACAAGTATCCCATCTCAGCGCTGTAAGTTAGGCCCTCCTCTGGTATGTACGCTCTACTAACCAGCCTGCCGTGTAGCTTTCTAGTGGATGGCAATGCCTACTTTTCCACAGCCGTAGAGATTTCAAGGCGTCTAGAGTTCACCGACAATGCGAGAACCATTGTCGTAGGAGTCGGGTACCCGAGGAGCAAGTACATTTACGACTGGCGCCGTGGCCCTGATCTCACTCCGCCAACCAAGGACGGCAAATACGAGATCCCGCTTGATCGCCACGGAAACCCCCAGAAGGGTGTCTCTTTCGGCGAAGCAGATCAATTTTTGTCCTACATTGAGACGGAAGTCAAGACTTCTGTCGAAAACGACTTGTTCAAGCACATCACCATCAGCCGCAGGGCTCTCTTCGGCCACTCATACGGCGGCCTCTTCACCCTCAACGCCCTCTTCACCAAGCCCACCCTATTCGACACCTTCATCGCCGCGAGCCCTTCCATCTGGTGGAACAGCAAATCCGTCGTGACCTACCAAGAGGCCAACTTCCGCGCGCGCGACAAGCCCGTCGACCCGCCCGTCAGCCTGCTCATGACCTGGGGCTCGCTGGAGCAAAACTACGAGCGCCAGCCCAACGAGACGGACGAGGAGTTTGAGCACGAGAAGAAGGAGTGGGACGAGCGCAAGATGCGCGACAATGCGCTGGAGCTGGCGAGGCGCATGGAGGAGTGCCCGAGCATTCGGCACGTGAAGCACTGGGAGTTTGAGGCCGAGGATCATGGGAGCGCGGCGGTGGTGGGACTGCAGCGCGGGCTCATGAGGTTTCTTGTAAATGGGTGGTGAAGAATGGTGAATGAAAGTCAATGTGGGAGTGATTACGAAGATTAAATTGCTTCATCTTCTTAAATGGTCAGTCGTCGGCAACATCTTCTGTTTGTGCTTCAATTCAACAGCGTTTGCGACGTATTTAGTCTCGTCTGAACAGACGCGTGAGCTGGCAAGTGAATGTGTGGCAAGGAGTATTGAACCAAAGATAAATAAATAAATAAATGACTGATTTCTGCACAATAAGAATAAACATTATGTCAGACTGACTGCCCCTGAATCGGGTTGAACGAGACTATTTGCAGCCCTATCTCATAAACGTTTCGAGTCAAACCATGAAACAACGTATACGGTGGCTTATTATACCAAACATCAAAATGCGCAGATAAGAATGGAGTAGTAGTAGACTTGGTTCCAACCGTAGCAAATGTACCCAATAGCTTGATCTAATGTGTCAGTCGCAGATGGCTGGTGGAGGGTGAGCGTGCCTTGGTCGCCATCGCAGCCACCCGCCTATTTAGAATCCAGTGACGGTTCTTGAGAGCATCACAATCGCAATGCGCCTCCCAGATGCCAAAGTCAACAGAAAGCTATAGAGTCTCATCCCGCGTTGGCTTCTCATCTTCTCTTCTCTTCAAAACATCAACCACCACAGCCACCATCACCACTACGACAACCATCACCACGACTATCACCGCCACCGCCACATGCCTTTCAGCAGCCCCTCCTCCCGTATCGTCAAGAAAGACTCCGTCGACCTCATTTTGCAGCTGGTGAAGATGTTGCCGGTGAGAAGGAGGCGCGTGCTCGCGAGGACCCTGCCTCTGCCGAGCAAGCTGCTTGGTGCACAATCGATCGACACAACGCTGCGAGAGCGGCGACGGCGGCGCAGGATCGCGGCCCAGGAGGCTTCTGGTGCCAACTGAGTTAGGTCTGTAAGAAAGTCTGGTCGGTAACGTTTGTATAGTGGCTTATGTGGCAAATAAGATAAGACTAATTGTACTACACGGTCCATTGTCGACCAGAGGTATCAACGAAGGGGAGGGAGGGGGGTTATTAATGGCTGGGCTTCGACTTAACACACATTTCTTCATGTATTCTTTCATAACACAGCACAGGGTGTAGCATAGCAAAGTACCCAGATAGGCTAGTAGATAGACAGGCATGCAGAGGAATACAGTAAATGTTGGGTATGCCATATCTTTGGCTTCCCCGGTGCCGCGGCTCTTGACTAATCAAAACACAAGCCAGATATAAGAAGGGACTTTAATACCCATTGTTGTTGATATACTCAGTTGAGAACAATGTATAATTACCTATTAGCCGGTTAAAATGTTGCCGGGATATCTTGACCACTGTGCTACTCAACCACTATAGCTCAACCCACCTACGCCGCAATAAAAGCGAGCGTGTATTTGCATATAGATACCGAAAACATTACGAAGCCGAGCAATCAAATTGTACCAAGTATCACATTCAGTGTGAGCACGATGGCTGTATGGGCGCGTATAATGTTTTGAGCCCTAGTCTAAATTGGAAATATAGCAAACCTCTTCATATTCTTCTTCCCCGATGTATGATTCAGTCTCAACTATGCAGGCCCGCATGGTACTGGCTACCTGAGCAACACCAAACACACCCTACTGTGAATCAGATCACAACAATAGGATTACGTATCATCAGTAAGCGCCTGCACATTCATGTCCAATAATGTCGAGACAGCAAATGTAACGTGCAGAGTTCCATACCACCCTCGTGTTGCGCATGTAATTGGTGGTAGTGCCAGAGGCCGTCCAGAAGGCCTCGTTTTGGTGTGTTGGTTGAACGTCTGCCGTAATTTACCCCGCCTGCAGCTTAATCTCTTGAAGCTTTTCAACTCTTTTCTTTCTTCCTTAATGATCATTTAACTATTTTTTACTGAAGCTCTCTCTGCCTCGGAATGCCACGCGTCCACAACCCGCACCCACGTCGCCAACCTCAACACCATGTCCGACCCTCCCAAGCAACGGCTTCTCACGACCGGCTGCATGGCAAGGTCATGTGGCTACCTAAACAAGAAGATGTGAGTCGCGACATTCGCACTGAAGATGGGGTGCTTATCGATGACGGGTGTTACAACCACCCTGTCGTCGTTCTGTCGCCTTTCCTGGAAAACGAAATGGTCGTGATCCTAATAGTAAATATTCCCCCCAGCTGCTCCTCAGTTGCCACTAACAACCAAAAAGATAACATCATTAAACGGTCGAGCCCTTGAGGACTGTCGCTGGGCACGGGATGTCAGAGCCGGCCACCTTCCGGTCCATCCTTGCGAACCTCACCCAGACAGCCAAAAGCTTTTACACCTGGAGCCCGGACAAGAGCTTTCCAAGAAGTCATACGTCAAAACGATTCGCAAGTTGACGGTCCCATTCGATTGTCTGCAACAGCATCATGGAAAGCGACGGTTAATCTGTTTCTTCACGTCGGCCTCCTACAGAGACATCATCGAATCTGCTCAATATGAACCCCCCTTGTCGTCACCGATCCAATTCGAAGCCCTTCGATTAAATGCGGCACGTCAGTTCCAGCCGGCGTCGTCCCATGTCCACAGCTCAGCAAACCTGCCTGCTATCCAAACCGGACATGCGAGGCAAGGTGTTGGCCGTTATCAGACCCGGCCTGCTGCAAGAAGCAGTGACCCCTTGAGATTCTCAGGATACTCTCGCGAGTATGAGAGTCTGCTGAGGTCGAATTCAGCAGCTCAAGCACCAAACTACGGGACGACAGGTTCCTCAAGCGTGCATGGGAGCGCGGGATCGAATAACGGGGTCGGCGAGAGTACCGGACTATTCCCAGATAACTATTTCACATGGACACGTATTTGGAAAATTACAAAGGCTGTTGCTTTTATTGTCTTCTGGTCTGCGGTCATCTACGGCGGGTATTTGGGAGTCATGAAGATTGTTGATCTTGCGACAAACGGATGGAGATTTCTGAAAGAATGTTTGGGCAATGTTGCAGAAAAGCTTTCTCTTAAGTCGTTGTGCAATATGGCCAGGCAGTTTTAGACAGTAGGCAAGTGACTTTGGGGTGCCAGTCTTCGACCCTAAAGTATAGACCTATCCTATCATTGCACGTGTCAGTTCCATTCTGCAAATCAGATTAGTAAAGAGCGATCAGAATCGAGGCCAGCTGATTAAGTAGCGTACTTGACCGTCCTGAGATGAGAATGTTTTCGATGGCTAGCATCATTCGGAGAGATACGAACAACACAAATCTCCGTTATCTGTGGTGCTTGGTTACTTCTTTGACTCTCACTTCCCATCTGGGTCAAAAAGTCAACTACAAGCCGATATAAACCAACGTTCAACCTCTTTTGCAATGAGATTCACCATCACCTTGAAAACTTAAATGAACAGGATGTCCAGTCCCTGTCAGTGTCTTGCTTGAGATTACGGATGCTGGCTTGTACAAAAGATTTGCTCATCGGTGAATGTACTAAAGTATTGGTACAATCTATCTACCAAAGAATAAAGTATTATTCGCACATCATATGGTCTTTTGATATGCCACTAGGTCTAGCTTTTGTGTATTGAAGAAAACTTGGAAATCCTTTGCAGACGCCCACTGAAAAGTCGACGTATGCCCGTCCGGTTCAGGACATGGCTACAAACAATTTCAAGCCTCTCGGAACATTCAATCACGCCCACTATGTCCCCGACGATCCGAGGGTAGACCTAATAGACCTACGATAGATTTTACCTAGTAAGATGATGGGAATAATCGGAAAGATGAGTGGCCGGAAGGCCTAGCACACCACTATTTTGCCTTGGGATCTGGGAGGCGACATTCAAGAAATATATCCCAAATTCTTTTACAGTATGAACATTTATGCGATAATGTGACACGCCGCTCTTGCTTATGTAACCAGAAATACGCAGGCACTTTCACAGTCTCGATTTTGGTACTTGAAGAAAGGGATGGTAGCATTGCTTTCGTAGGCTTTGGTCTTGGTTGACTGTGTGTGATTTAAGGAGTAAGGGGGAGTTTGCATGATTCTCCGGACTAGCTTACCGTTGTTTAAGGAGAAACTGAGATGTACCGCTGCATATTATACACCCAAGGGCAAAGCTAGCGAGGTGATTGAGATTTCGGATTCTATTCAAGGCGAGAGCTGAAAGAGTCCAGCTACACTAGATAAATGAAGTGCTGGTCATCGTTGAAAACCTCAATCAAACTGATATGTCACCGCTTCAGCTCGGGGAATAGAATGTAATGGTCGGCGACCAGAGACATCAACAAGATCGATGTGGTCACCCTCCTCCAAAATGTGGCGCGCCCTAATACGTCTACGCGGTCAATATCGTCTCCCTCCCTCCTCCCTCCCCCTCCCCCGAAACGACTGGACTCTGCCAGACACTCGGTTCTATTTAGGCTTGGCAAAGCAAAGATCGAACCGAATCACACCCTCATTCTTGTCCCGTTGACCCAACAAACCAGAGCATGATAAACGAGGACACGGTGATGACAGCATGGTGAGGTGTTACTCCTGCATAATTGGAGCCATGGCACCTTAAACAAACAAGCTTGAAAAGCTGAACTGGTAGTGCAAAGGCTAACTGCGACAAGACAGACACTAAGTCGACCGGACCAGCCCTACACGCAGCATTCCTCAGGGTTTAATGATCCTTGAAGGCGGCAGTTGTGTAGTAGTGCAGGTGGATATTTGGTGCTGTTCCAGGCACGTTCTATTAAGCCACGCCGGAGTCAATTGGCCTCAAAGCGTGGAATGGGCATGTGGCTTTCGATAGTTCCGTGCTGGTCGGGGTCAAGTGACCCCGCGCTCAGTGTCATGGCCGGCATTTGAGGGTGTCGAGGGGATGTGTACATTTAGAGTTAATTCTTTAATTTCACTGTGTAAAAATGATTCATACAGGGGCGACTTTTGTTGGATTTCTTCTGGTGGAGGCATAACTAGAAACGGTATGTAAGGATTGTATTGAACGGGTCTTGGTTTCCCCAAACTTCATTCCTCACTTAAGCTTCCCTTGGGCGTTGAGGCGGACGTGGCGTCCCAAAGGCTTGGCTACGCAGGGCCAGAACAACTTGGCCTGCTTCTCCCTCCGTGTGCGTCCCTAGCAAACATCCAAAGTTGACCCCCTCTTTTGGTGTCCTGCGCTGCAAAGCCGTGTAATCTCCACGCGCGTACGCCAAGGTGTCCATCCCGTGAGCCAGCTCATGTTCGAGGCGCGCCACGCTGAGTCTTGCCAAGTGACAAGTCGAAACGGCCCAGGGAAAGCTAAACCTATAGGCTTGATTGCATCCAGCTAGTGGATGCTTTCGTCAAGATGGAGTAAGAGTGACTTGCTAATGAGCGCTATTGGCGCTCATTCTGGGGAACGGGAGCTGAGGATGCGACCCAGAGCTACGGATCTCGCCTTGGGCTTCAATTGAGCTTTCGGATCTGAGCTGCCGGTGGCTGATCTCCAGGAACAAGCTAGACCTCAATGCCAGCCTCAGCCCCAGATAGGGCAGTGGCCTTGGTTCTGGATTGGTGAAGCCGATAATCCGGGGAACTGTACGGAGTATCGTTGCTATATAACCAGTTAACTATCCTTGACACGATCCGTTTCAATGCTTTTCTTGATCATCACGCTCCTTTGTCGCCAACTCAATTAATATTCTACTGATTATTCTCACGTCAATCCATCACCATGAAGTACAACTGGGCGGTTGTTAGTGTCCTCCTTGGGTTAGCAGCTGCTGGTCCACTCTCCGGCTCCGGCCATGAGTTAGAAGTGAGAGGTATACACATTCCTAAAAGCTCGACAAGATTGGCATTCTTCTGACACAAGTGATTCGTGGCTCAGACTCAACGAAATGCAAGTACAAGACCAAGGTCTGCTGCAAGTACCAGGACTCAGACTTCGACACCGACGACTACGAGTACGGACAGTACACCCAGTACAGCCGCACCATCTACGTCAAGCACGGCAAGAGTATCCAAAAGGCGATCAATTCAGCCGTCAATGGGGACAAGATTGTTGTCGCAGCTGGTACATATGCAGAGCAGCTCACCATTGGCACAGACGGGATCCAGCTCCTCGGCCAGGGCGTCGTCCTCGTTCCTCCCACGAAGCCCGTCAAGAATACATGCTCTGGCTTGACGGGCAAGGATACCCAGGCTGGTATCTGTGTTACCGGCAGAGGCGTCAAGTTGGCTCCGTTTATATCCGAGCACCGCAAGGTCACGTCGGTCAAGTCGCACGTCAAGCGTGTGCAGGTGAGTGGCTTTCAAGTCCACGGTTTCTCTGGCGTGAACATTGCCGTCGTCGGTGCCAAGAGCGCTCGCGTGGTGAAGAACACGCTCAAAGATGCAGGCGGGTACGGTGGCCTCACCATCGGCTCGGTCAACACCGTCTTTGAAAACAATGTTGTTACCCAGTCAAAGGATATCGGCTTCATTGGCATTTGCATGGACAACCAGTCCGGCGTCCTGATCAACAACAATCAAGTATCGAACCAGTACGTCGGTCTCTGCGTGCAGACGAACCAGGCCGACGTCCAGTACAACAAGGTCTCGGGCTGCTGCTTCGGCGTCTTCGTCGACCCCGGCGTCGACGGGGCCAAGATCCGCCACAACACCATCTCCGGGACGAATGCCATCTGCGCCAACTATGGCGGCAACACGGGGGTTGTCCTCGACGGCTCGAAGAACACCAAGGTCCTCGACAATCTGATCGAGAAGCAGAAGCTTGGTGGTAAGAGTGCAGGAATCGCCATCTTCGATGACCCTTGCTCCGGTGACCAGCAGTCGCTCTCGTGCCTCTCGCTGGGTCACAAGGCGATTGCATCTGGCAACATCGTCTTGCGCAACACGTTTGTTAAGAATGACTATGACATTTATGTGAATACGACGAGCACTACCAATGTTTTTGCCTGCAACAAATGCTCGACGCCAGGAAAATACTGCAAGTCTTGAGCGGGTGTCCTTTCAGCGGCTGCAGCAAAAAGAGCAGTATCTGCGACAAGAATTGGGAATTGGAATGCGATGCGTTGGACTTGGAATGGCCATAGTTAGGAAACAAGGGTTTTTGTCATATATTTATTCTCCCTCTCTTCTTCCGTTTGTGGGTTCTGAGATTGCCGATTGCCGATACTAAAGTGCGCTATGCAAAAGAGCCCGGATTATTTCTTAAAATATATCAATATTTATTCTCCAGGATATTTCGATTTATTTATCCTCTCGCTGCGTGGTTATAGTGATGTATCCTAATCTTTTTCATTTGACGCGATACCCTATACACGTACTGTGCCTTAAAAATGGAGTCGAGCAATCTCTTCCATCTTGAATCAACCCGGATCGGAAAAGCATTTCGCCAGCCAAGGCAAGGGGGGAAAAAAAGGAAAGAAAGAAAAAGCGGTCGCTATTGCTGCGTTGTCCTTTTCGCCTCGATTTGTCCCGAAGTGGCACAAATCCTGCACCATGATCGGACGTGGCACGTATTGAGACCTATCATTGGACTGTTGTTTTCTTTGCAGCTGTGAAAGTGGGTGACTAAGAATAGATACCTACCCATAACCAATCCAGTAGCGAAAGGAAAGGCGGTAGAGTTTTAGGGTTGGCTATTTCCGGTTGGTAATCGGGCAATCGGGCAATCGGTCAATCTGGGCCTGGTTTAATCTGCCCGCCAAACCCGCCCAAACCGCCAAATCGTCCGCCAAAACCAATCCCCACTCCCTTTGAACACTTTGACGCTGCTCGCTCTCTGCCTGCCTGTGCCTGCCTCAGGACAGACGATGCGATCGCCTTCCGAGGACACAGTGCGTGATGCCCTTTCTCTCATACAGAACGAGAGAGGGCTGCCTTATCCCTCGGGTCCCCTGCTGCAGTCCTTCGTCTCGAATGCCTTCCAGCCCGTCGTCGCCGCCTCCTACGTGCTTCACGCCTGCGGCTCTAGCCACGACCCGAAGGCTGCCCTACGCACCCTCGTCGCCGACTGGACCTACATCGTGGAATCCGGTAAGGCCCCTGCTCTCATCGTCCCGTCTGTCCGTCGTCAGCTCGTCAGCTCGTCAGCTCGTCTCAGTTAACACAGACTCCAGTGACCAAGCACGGAACCCAGCCGCCAGACTTGGATGATGCAACCCGACTGGGCATCACCAGGCGCGACGGAGCCAAGTGTTGCATCACCGGGAAGCCAACCAGTTTTCGGGACCCATTAGTCATCCTACCTGTGCTCCCGGTTCCTTCGCGATGGCTCGATCCCGAGGTATGTCTGACTCTGCCGTACTCTGCTGTACCTTCAATCCTTCGATCCCCGCTGACATTCATCTTCAAGCCCCGAATCGCTGAGATGCTGCGTGCTTTCTTCGGCACGCCCTACCGCGATTGGTGGCTGGAATACACCTCGCAGCCAGACCAAATGGACCCTTACAGCAGTCATTGGCTTGTTCGCAGGTCGGCAAGCCGAATCTTTAGCAAGGGACTGTTGCGACTCAACCGACTTGAGCGCTCTTGGATTGAGGTGAGTTGCACTCGTACCTTAAAGTGATGCATCGCCTAACATCGATGCAGTATCAAATAACCCCGTGCATCACCGGATCTCTGAGCAAAGTCGAGCTGGCCTGCTCCTTTGCGCTTCTGGGAGACCATTCTCGCTCTGGCATCCCAACGGTTGATGCTCGACTCGTCGGGACCCAATGTCGTCTCTCTCCCAGTATTCGATGGCTTGAGGTGAGGAAGCATATTGCTGAAAACGAAAAGGTCGAACCGACATCCGTGGTACTACCTGAATCACCTTATTCTGTTCCCGAGCGAGCTGGCTCGTCTTGGCTTTCAGATCTCTTCCTGACCGTCTGTCTGAAAGCATGGCGGCTGGTTCCCTGCTTTGCTCGACTGGCAACTTACAATCTACTGGCAAGAGTTGGACGGTCCTTGTATGGACCTAGCATGTCCCTCAACACCCAACAACTTCCTTTCGGCCTGTACCTGAAAACCATGAGAAGTGCAAGACTACTCCGGAACGAATTTAACGCGCTCAACATGGTTCGAAGACACACATCAATACCAGTTCCTCGTGCACTGGATGTTATATCCGTCCCGGCCGCGAACCCAGACTACTCGGATGAAGAAGAGGCCTATCTTTTGACGTCACGTATCCCTGGTATTCCTCTCGAACGCGCCACGAGTCTGCTATCGGACAGGGATACGTACGAATTCATGCGTTCCATGTTTCATTTTGTGGCTCAGTTGCGGACTATTCCAAGAGCTGATAATGGAAACTATGCTATTTGCAATACCCTCGGTGAGGCTTGCAGAGATCCAAGGATCTGGGATGGAAGCCCTATAGGCCCCTTCAAAGATGAAGCAGCCTTTAGTCAATATCTGTATTATCCGGACGAGCCAGCCAGGAGAGGACACGACATCGTATTCACACATGCCGACCTCAACTTGCGAAACATCCTCGTCGATCATGTCACGAGGCCTGACGGCACCCGAGGCTGGAAAGTTGTCGGCCTTGTGGACTGGGAGACCACGGGCTTCTATCCGGATTATTGGGAATGCACAAAGGCTCAGCTTGAAGGCTGGAGATACGAGCAACGTTGGCCAAAGATTCTCTATAATGTGTTTCGACCGTTTGCCGATTATTCGGAGGAACTCAAAATTGAAGTCAAGAGTTGGAGAGACGGCGATGGGGCTTGAGCCCAAGGGCTAAAGGGTTATTAGAATGGGGATCTCGGTATTGTAAAAGAAGGGCGTCAGGGACAGGGACAGAACTCCTCTCTATACACATGAGACATGTTTACTTTTCTATCAGCATGATTTGGTCACGATATTTTTGACGGAAACAGTCCACGGATACAATTGGGCTCTAGAAGGAATTTCAACGGACATCAGTAGCGAAAAAGTTTGCAGATGACATTTATCCACATGTACTAATCAATGATATGCTATAATGACTGATCAACTTAATACTTGGTGGTAACGGACTTATCTTGGACTTGGGATGTGATCCGGATAGGTAATACAGGATGGTGATGTCAAAGGACAATGAACAGCCGAACCCACGTCAACAGCAAGGAGACGCGCTGTGAATGCCTTGCTACATTGTAGATTCATTCTACTTTCCAAAGATGGTAAAACATACGGTCCGTTCCAGATCTGCGCCGGTCTGGCCCCTCCTTGCCTCCCTCGCCAGCCACTCGCTCAGCCCGTCCCTCCACGAGCCGGGCCCCAGAGCGGCACGGCCTCAGCTCCAGAACAAGGGAAGAGATTCGCTCATGTCTCAGTCTCATTATCCAATGACAAACCATATAGACGCGGCAAATTCAGCTGCAAACACACAGGCCACAGAGTGAGGGAGAACGTGATGGTGCTCGAGTCGAATGGTCAAACTTACATGACGTCTGCATCCGGCTTTGAGATCGCCAAGCCAACCGGAAGCCAACAAGTAAAGTTCTTGCGGGCACCTTTGGAAGCGAAAACGGATGTGCCAAGATGGTGCTACTGCACAGCAGGTATGTAGTGGCGATTCCTAGGTCCTATTGTCGCTTCTCGCTGATTACTGTCAAACCATCCGACGACCATCTTCTTGCTCGACATTGCGGGATTCATCGTCTCATTTGGATTGCTCAATTCGTGATAACCGTACAATCCTCCGGCCTTTTACTTCGAGGAGCATTACATCCTCCGCGCCCGGATTATTCGGAGTCTTGTTCCTTGCAATAGGCCACGTTCGAAGCGCGGATGAGACAATGATTGCGGCTTGGAGCTAGCGTGCAACCAACGCACCAGGGCTTGGTCTACGTCATTGACTCTCTTTCCCGTCTCTGTTTTGATGCCATCGTGAGAGCGGCCAAGACATACTTTGTCCCGTTAAATGTGGCGTATTCTTTCGATGATGCCTCTTGAGGCAGCTGATGTGCTCTTTGTGGTGAAGCAGGGTTAGCACGCTTGGCCAGAGCGGGGAGACCTATGTGTATAATAAGCGGCCGTTCTCGTTTATTCGAAATGAATCGTTTATCAACGCTAATAAGCTTTGTTCTGTGGAATTTGGACGACTGCGATTCACTATGAAGACTCAGGCTTTGCTCTGTCTTGCTTTGGCAATAGTGGCCGTTGCACAATCGAAGAGCAAGGAGTCTTTAACCGACATCCTGGCCTCGAATAACAAGACGCTGTCAATGCTAAATGGTATGTTGCCGATAACCATGATCAATTCTTCTTTAATGAATGCTGTCTGACCAACACACATAGGCCTCCTTCAGTCCGAACCTGATCTCGCAAAGCAGCTCTCGCGTCGCAAAAACATCACCATCCTTGCTCCCAGCAACGACGCCCTCACCGAGTTTCTGAACGGTACCAACATCACCGAAGCTGCCGCAGAGGATCCGAGCATTGTTTCTGCTATCCTGTCTTACCATGTGTTGAACGGCACGTGGTATGCAAGCAACTTCACCGACACGCCGGCCTTTATCCCCACGCTCCTTAATAATCGGTCCTATGACAATGTCACTGGTGGGCAGGTCGTCGAGGGTGTAGCTGTGAATGAAACCGTCAGCTTCTACAGTGCTCTTCGGGCCGAGTCCAATGTCACTCAGGCCGTAAGTCCTTTCTGTGCTCTCACATCTTGCTGAATAATCACTAACTTGTTAGAATCTCAACTTCACCGGCGGTGTCATCCACATCATCAACAAAGTCCTCGAAATCCCCGAGAATCTTACCGAAACGGCCATTGCCGCCAACCTCTCCGCCGTCGCTGGTGCTCTTACCCAAGCAAACCTGCTCGACCAACTTATCGACACCCAAAATATTACCGTGTTTGCACCTAGCAATGGAGCCTTTGCTAGGATTGGCTCCATCGTCGATGACATGAGCTCGGACGAGCTGAGCGATATCTTGGAGTATCATGTTGTCAGCGGAACGGTTGGATATAGCAGCACGCTTACGAATACTACGCTCAAGACGACCGAGGGTGGTAATGTGACAATCTCCATCCACGACGGAGAAGTTTTTGTCAATGAGGCCAAGGTCATCCTCCCCGATGTCCTCATTTCCAACGGCGTTCTTCACATCATCAATGAGTAAGTTCTCCCAGTTTCATTGCCGTTGACCACTTGCTCATATCATCACAGCGTCCTCAACCCCCAGAACCCGTCCGCCACCGCCGATCCAGACGCCAAAACTCAATCGGCAGCTTTCTCGGGTGCAACGTCCGCCAGCGACGTCGGTGTGCCCTTCACCTCGGGCGTTCCGAAAGCTACCGAGCAGGCTACAGGGCTTCAGACTGCTACGTCCGAGGAAGCGGGCGCGCGGGCCACGGCTGGAGTGGTGCTTGGTGCTTTGTTTGGTGGCGCTGCGATTGCGATTAACATGTAGAAATGTGGATGATGAACCGATAATACTTGCGGGTGGGAGCCTAGCAATGATGTATATAATGAACTTGATTTGTATCGTCTTTTTCGCAGCTATTCCTTGAATTATCTGTGTTGAATGATAGGTATCTTAACATAACACTGAGCGACTGTCAATCATGTTTTAACTCGCGATGTGTGTTCTGGGCGACACGTACACTCAAAAATGCTTTAGTTCTTAGTATACTTTGAAATTATGACTGGGTGATTCTACACTTTGTATGCTTGCGAATTGGTGTTCGACTATTTCCAGAGCCAGCACTCTCCTAAACATGGGCCTCGTCCCCTACACCTACGACTCATAGCTATACTTTTCAAAGACTGGTAAGTCTAGGTTCGATAAGAAAATATCGTACTTATATATAAGCAAGATATGTTGCTTTCACTGTTTTCTAACTGCTTATACCCTTTCCGTTCTGCTGGCGACGCGCCTATCACTAAGCTACAGGCTGATGTCCTGGGCGTTGAGAAATGTGGTCTCATGCAGTTACATCTTATAAGAAATGAATTGAAAGCTAAGCTGCTGTCTCTTTTGTTATACCTCCTAGAAGTGGCAAAGTGCCCCGGAATTCTATCTCGTTCTATTACTCTTATGTGCATTCGAGTCATCGATCCATCCATCTCCGTTATTTCCCACATTTTCACGTCTCGTGAAACGCAAACGCACTATGCCAAAACGTTCCGGAATTCATTGGGTGCGATGCAACAGGGATGGGCGAACGGGAGACTTGCGGGAGCTCACAGACGGCTGTGGCACTTTGTATTTGGTGCCTATCCATAGTTCAATCGGTACTATACCGTCGGCATGCCCTCCAGAGCCTTCTGTTCGATCAAGATCTGACGCAGTGAGATGGGCCGAATGACCTGACTTGAAAGCTTGAGGCAGTGAATTGCATCACCGTGAGATTTGACAACAGCTTCATCCAGCTGTTCTTGAACCAAATTGAGTCTCCAACCGTCATACCAACCGTCACACTGATGTACGACGGCTTCCCAAGCTTGAATTACAGATGGCTCCAGGGTCAATTTCCACGTGCCTCTCCAAGTAATTGTAGTTTCCTGTAAATGGCGGAACGCCTGATACTTGAAGAGCGCCGCCAACCCCTTTCGTCCGGTCCAAATCTCCATTGTTTCCAGTCGTGGCATCTTCATCGCCGCAGCCGCCGCAGCCGCCGCAGCCTGAAGCATAGCTCCAATCTCGACCGAATTCTTCCCAGACGTAAGCAACGTTGATGTAAGCGCAATCGAGGTTAAGTTTGGCCACTCCCAAGAGGGTTCGATCTCGAAGAAGTAGCTGGCATCCACAATAAAGGATGCCGCGAGATGTCCAAGCCTGAAGCTGGCGAGCGCGACCATCCGGCTAACAGCCGGGGCTGGCTTGCGAACTCTGTGGAATCCGGTGAACCCCTCGGGGTCGCATTGATGCATCATAAATGCGTTCTGTTGATTAAAGTTCTCGAAGACTACAAGTTTCTTGAGATTTTTGTTGAAATATGGGATAGACTTGAAGAGATATTGGTAGTCTAAATCGAGTATGAGGATTATTAGCACCAGAGGACCGAATACAAATGTGAGCGAGCAACAACTTGGGCAAGTATGCGGCAATACTCACCTCTATCTGTATACTTCTGCGATACCCCAACTTCCCTCCAGGGCTCGTAGTGGACTTCTTGGAGTCGTGGAAAACGGGCAAACATATGTGCAAGCGAGTCTGGCTTCCATCTCCGGCGGTTCTGTTGACGTAGAAGTAAACTAGTTACCGCCGGGACCGATGGAAGCTGATCCCACCACTGGAGCTCCAACTCGTCACTATCAAACGGTCCCCCCTCCATAACCGTATGAAAGATTTTGAAGATGCCCATTACGGGTGGATCAGAGTGTCGAAAGCCTATTATCCAGCCATGTTGAGGATCATGATAGAGCTCTTTGGGTATCACCCGCTCAAGGCCACCACCTCCTAACGAATCTGAGGGGGGATCAGGCACAAAGGTCAGATATTTGAACCAATGTTTTGAGTCACTGGGCGAATAGATACTAATATCGAGGATCAAATCGCCGTTAGGATTCCATGTGCTGAGAATCGAGAATAGACTCTGGAATGACGTGGTGATACGGCGGTTATCGGTGTCGCTGATTTTCAGTATCTCGTGAAACTCCTCACCCGAGGGCGATATTCTGCGGCGTGGGCACTTGGTGCAGTCATATTCCTCAAGTTCTAAGCAGAACCAGATATAGCGAACGAGAGCCCGATTGCGATGAATCATCGAACCAAAGTCAACGAGGCGCGATTGTGTTAGTTTGATTCGAGCGAAGTTATGTCGCTCGAATTTGGTTTGCCACTCTCGAGATACTGTGGCCAGGCGACCCAGTGTGCAACCATCTTTCATCAGGACCTCCAAGATGAGGAGCCGGATTTCCCCAGGCAACCTATACCATTTGAATCCCATTACTTCTTGCTAAGCGATGATGAAAAGACAGCCCGATAGGCCGAGGATGGCGAAAGTTTTGGTAATGGACTGACGTAGTAATATGAGTTGCAAAATACAAGATGTGAGCGTATGCGATTGGTGAGAGGAAATAAAATTCAGCGACTATCAGATGGGAAAGCTTGAGTGTTTTGCTTCTGCAACACATGAAGAAGTAGGTTAGGAGTTTAAAGGTTCTGGCTATCAGGGTGCTGGCCGAGAGTGTCCGACAAGGTCCTCACGGACTCGGCCCGTTACAGCCAGGACAGAACGGTCCTGAATTTTTTTTAAGCAACAGCGGCCTTGATTGACGTAAACAGGAAGGATACATGGCGTTTGAATTGTGACCATACTACCATGCCCACCGACGACACACAACCTGATTGGTATGTTGACCTCGCCATCTTACCTTATATGCATCACAAATAAGCTGTAGTAACCCTAGAATGTGATGGATTATGGCGTGAATCAAAACCGCATAAACTTAAAATACGTATCATATTTTTCCTGTTTGCCTCGACACCGTGCAGCGTGACGGACACGCCATGGGTTCATCTGGCAACTAGCCTCTTGATAACCTGTCATAAGATCAAGATTCCACTCTCTCTTGGAGAAAGAAGACCACGGAAGCGCTAATGAGTCATTATTGCCCTGGGACATGACACGATCTATGTCTTCTTGCGGGCGGGGAACCCGGTTTAGCTTATCGTCAACTCGGAAATGCGTGTGAAGAATTACCACATGCGGAAACCGTCTTCCGACCCTAGTTATAAGCCAATACGGTAAAAGCCTATAATTATAGTAGTATATACCTCAGCACATTGTCGTCTTGGAATTGTAACTCGCCTTGACTTTAGTGAAGATGGTATTTCTATTCCGAACTTTTCCTTTTGCCGTTCTGGCAAGTTTGATCCAGGTTATTCATTCAAGCGAGCATAATGAGTTTCATATCTCCTCGCCAAGCTTCTCCGTGAAAGGATCCTATGCATCAAACATATCAACCCCGATTCGCCAGTTTCTCGGCATTCCCTATGCAGAGCCACCCATCGGAGAACATCGCTTCAAACCTCCAGTAACCAAAATTCCATATCAAAAAACACTCAACGCAACCTCGTTTGGACCAGTATGCATGCAATATGACACAGGAACACCCACCGTGTTCAGTGAATACCTGCCGGGACAAAGTGTCCCCACCGGCATGTCAGAAGACTGCCTGACCCTAAACATTTGGACACCGCCAGAGAGTAGCTTTGACGAGCTTCTTCCCGTGATGATTTGGATTCCCGGCGGCGCACTGGTTTCAGGTGGAAGCTCCGTGCCATACACTAACGGTGCACGATTCGTCGGGGCACAGAATATTCTCATGGTCAGCATCAACTACCGCGTCAACATCTTTGGCTTCCCCGGTGCCGCGGGTCTCGACGGCCGGCATTTGAATCCTGGCTTGCTGGACCAACGGAAGGCAGTCGAATGGATCTATGACAATATTGCCTACTTTGGTGGTGATCCTACCAAAATGACCTTGTTCGGCCAGAGCGCTGGAGGAAGCAGCACCGACTTCTGGACATACGCGTGGCCTAACGATCCTTTGGTGAGAGGTTTCATCGTCATGTCCGGCGCGGTTGGCAACCATCAATTTGCTCTGAACAGGACCGACAATTTTACCTACGTTGCTGAACAGGTGGGATGCGGTGGTCTTGGAAAGGACGACGAGTTGAGATGCATGCAAAACGCCAATTCTACCGAGATTATTGAAATCTACGATAATTACAATTCTTCTGAAAATGGAGGCAAATCGCTCGCCTTTGGCGCCATGGTTGATGACGAGACCATCTTTGCCAACTGGACAGAGCGGCGGGATCGAGCACTGGTCTCGAGACTTGTGAGATCACAATATAGTTGTTTTCTTCTGAGTAATACTGACGAGCTAGCAGCCGGTTTTATATGGCAGTGCTGCCAACGATTACGCCTCGCTCTTCACCCCTTTCACTGGCTCGGCTCCTAACCAGACCGAAGTCGATGCCTTGACAGATGAGTACTTCAACTGCCGCGCACGCATAGCCTCCCAGGCTCGTCACAATCTCAACATCACTGTCTGGCGATATCGCTACTATGGCGTCTGGCCCAACTTGAACCCTCTGAACTGGCTCGGAGCTTATCACGCCAGCGACATTCCAATGGTGTTTGGTACGAGTGATCTATATGGTGGCTCTAATACTCCGGAAGAGACGTCGTGGAGCGAGTACATGCAGGGAGCATGGGCTGCGTTTACTAGAAACCCTGACAGTGGGCTGACGCAACTTGGATGGCCAATGTATGATGAAGATGAAGAGACACTGGTCAAGCTAGGAGTCAATGGAAACGCTGAATTAGTTTTGGCTCCTGGATCCGAAGGTGATGAGGGATGTCTGCCAAATATTGGCTGAGATGGCGGTCCAGTGAGAATGATTCGCATTGCTAAGAAGGAGTAAAAATTGAGTCTCATCATCGAGAAATGCCCAAGAGACTAACTGTTCAATCAAGACTGTTGCTCTTTTCCTCTGTTCCGTTCCCCGATTGTTGAACGAAGTTTATCCAGCGCTTTCTGATCCATATCCCTAGTTCCGGACTCCAAGATGAAATCGTAATCGGAGAACTGAACATGATTATCCTCTTGTTCGTGGCAGAATATCTCGCCGAGATTGTCTATATACGCGAAGACGGTGGGCTTTCTTGAGCTCATGTCAAAGTCTTGAAGCCTTTTCATCGACTCGTTCCATTGCTCGAGGATGGTGTGCCATCTAAGTTGAAGTGTAGTGGCTTGAATCGGCTGAGGAATGTTGTCCGGCTGCCACCACTGGGGAGTGGGAGACTGAAAATCTTCCATCGAGTTGTAAGTTCTGTATAAGACACCGCATCCGACCAAGTGAAGCTTTTCCAATCGCAAAGAGGCAATCCAATCAACCTGACTCTGGAAGCACAAGGCATACCTGCCCAAAGTCATTACCTTCAAGTTTGGAAGCATGCGGCCATTTCCAATATCACTGAGATCGCCATGCGGACTCCAACCCCACCAATCTGCCGAGGTCAAAGCCAACTCTCTCAGATTTTGGACAACTCTCGGCTTGAACCATACGGAAGGAACCCGGTGAAAGAACTCGTGTCGGTTGTTGCTGTCGCATGGGACGAGGACACCGTCGGTCTCATGAGGAAGCATCTCGCCTGTGATGTCGAGGCTTAGGACCCTGAGACGTCCAGATGTAAGGACCCGGTAAAACGCCACAGAACTTCGTAATGACTCATCATCGGGAGACCCAAGGTTCGTGATGGAGATTTTGGTAGGAAATATAGGGTTCGATTCTTCCGGCCCTGGCTGACTTATCAAAAGGGAGGGCCAGACCAATCCATTTCCGTAGCTCGGGCTCTGGGAGATCTGGTTATGGAAGAGCTGGACTTGAGGGAACTGGACCTGGGGGATCTGGAGCTGAGGAATATGGCCCTGAGAGATCCGGGCCTGGGAGATCTCGACCTGAGGGGTCTCGACCCCGGCCAAGCTTTCAAAAATGGAGAGAAGAACTCCGGATCGAAGGCCCAACTCTCCCTCATCAATCCAGTTCAGGTCTTGGGTAAGCCGAACATGAACGGATTCGACATTTTTGCAATAGCGCAAAGAATAGAGAGCGGCAAGGAAACCTCGGGGGCCTTGGTAGCACGAGATATCAACCCAAGGTTGTGCCACGGTGCGGTGGTCAAAAGCTTCGACCCAAGTGTTGCAGGTGAACTCTCGTAAATGACAACGAAGGGTTTCTGACTCTGCGAGCTTGATGAAGTTGTCGCTCGATTTCCCATGAGCTTTCAGAGTGAACGTTCTGAAAGCACCAGGTGTGGCAATTGATCCTAGGAGCTGAGAAACCAGCCTTAGTTGGAGCAGCGCGCTTTTCGGCAGATGACTAAAGATCTGTGAGACAATTTCAGGAGGAAACCGTCCCAGCGTCGTCGATGGTCGCCACGTCATTGCTTAAGGCTAAAGACATGTTCTGAGAGTCAAGACGCGTGACGTGTGTACGCACATCGGGCTTATGCAGCCCTCCACGTGACCGTCATCACATTGGTCCAGCCTGCATACTCTAGCACGTCAAAGTGAGACATGGAATTTAATTCATCCGTGAATATCGGGGATTAGTGTAGAGATGCATAAAATCGAGATTTGTACTGAAGATACTTGTAGGAATTGCCGTTCAGGCCGGAACTCGCCCAGAAGTGAGGATAGCCAAGCCAACACCAAATGAGTGATAGATACCGATCAACCGACAGGCCAAACGCCCCCTAGCAAGTTACGGGTATATAGAGACTATTTGAATTGCCTCTGCTCCCTTGGTTGTCCCCATTTGACACGGGATCCGATTGTAGTGTTCGGAAACTTATCAGGAGTCTCGGAATGGAAATCGGAATGCTCCGAGATGGTTTAGGTATAAATTCCGACACAGCCAGCTGGGGACTGGCTAGTACGATTATTTTCCTCTCTGAATCTCCCCCGATCTCGAAATCTTGAGCACGGATAATAATAATCTTGAAGCCAACATAAAAAGCCAAAGGTAGCTATTACACAAAGCTGATTGCTTACATATTTGCGCATCTCGGGGACTAACTGCATCAAGACAATGCCATTTGTATACAAAGCCGGAGGATTGGACGATCAGTTCAATAATCTTCCCCAGATTGATCCCCGAACTCGAGCCTTCATGAGAGGTGAGCTCATTACAATTTTAGTCTTCTCACACGCCCCATACCCAGCTGACTGTGAGACATAGATGTGGCGTCGTCTGCTTCGTCGAACCCGCCATTGACCACTGGGTTCTTCCGTCTGGAGAAGGATGAACCGGCAGTAATTAAATACGAGTTTGACGAGGTCAAATTATTCCTTGGAGGGGAATGCACCATCAGTGATGAGACTGGAACCAAGGTCACGGCGCGTAAGGGCGATGTTATGTTCTTCAACAAGGGCACCACAGCCACTTTTCAAGCCGAGACGGACTCGCATGCACTGGCGTTTTATTGTGCTGTGCGCCCAAAATTGTAATCGGTAGCCATTTAAATAGACCAGCGATCTTTTTTATTTACTTGTTTATTTATTTTTCTCTTGGCCATTCCGATGATTCTTGACCATCTTAGAAACACTTTCAAGTCGAGATAGAGCAAACCTCATTGTATCAATTCCATCCATCATTTAATCTGGGGGCTAATCTCTAATTTTAGGGGCTTTTAGCGACCATCCTTCCAGTGGGTAATCAGGCCGGTTGAGTCACAGTCCGATCCCTTACAGTGAGCTCAGCCCCAATTCCTAATCCCTTTTCATTCTGTGAGGCGATCCGATAGGCTCACATCTCAGACTTGGGGCTACGCCACATGAACTGACCATCCAAGCCACAAGATGAATGCGACAAGGAATTGTATCCTGCTGGGCATGCGTCGTTCTATAAGAAGCCAGAGACACCACCTAAGTAATCAAATCATCCGTCACTTGTTATCGGCCTGTCAGTCTTTCATAACTGAAAATGACCTCTCCTTTCATTTTCGACCTACCCCTCGAGTTAGTCAGGATCATCATCAATTATCTCTCATTCCCCGACACTGCCCACGCCCGAGCAACCTGTCGCCTTTTCGCTTCACTTATCCCGAAGCAGGCCTCACACTACACGGAGCTCGTGGCCGCAGATGATTGCGCCTGGGCAAAGAAGCGACGTCGAGTAACTTGCGCGTATTGCGCGCGTATGCGACGTGCCGACCTCTTCACCGACAAGCAAAAGACGAAAAGGGGAGAATTTCGAGCCTGTATTGACTGTCAGGAGGAGGATGGCGGGAGAGACGGTCCAATCATTTACAGTTGGGATGTTCCGCGCAACCGTGATAGAACGCGATTCAACAACGAGTACAGGACATTGCAAGTCGACAGATTAGAGGTGGGAATCTGCCATTGCTGTCACAACCATTTCAAGCGATGGGGGAGATCGAATGCAGGAAGAGGCATTTGCAGCCACTGTTTCCTTGACAATCCCTATGAAGCATCCATGCTCGAAGCAAATCGGGTATGCAACGATGTCAGTCGAATGTTGAAGAAACGTCACAGCCTCCAGGCTTTGTTTGATTGGGACGACCTCGAAGCGATTCGAATATACAAAGGTGTCGAGTGGTGGTACGACTACGAATGGGAATGGGATAATGCCCCATCAATGGTGCCGGTGTGGAAAGGAGCAACCAGAGGAGTTACAGTGAGAAGCAGAGAAGATGCCGAGGACCTAAACTATGTTGTCAGTTTGGAGCAGTGGCAACCACATGAACGACGGGAGGCCGCAAGAGCTATACTCGAGAGTGCCAGGTAGGACAACGGAACGACTTTGAAGGACTCAACAGTCAAGATGTCGACGGAAGAATATCAGCACATATTTACAGGAACACAGGCCATAGATTGTCTTGATAATAATAAAGTCTAGCAATAATCGGTATAATACGAATCAGAGAACCAGATCATCATGAATATCTCTCTTCTTCTGGTCCAAAGTAGTGATAGAAAGTTTGTCGAAAGATTCAGCCATTATAATCAATTATAAACATCGACGAGAGATGAAAGTACTAATCTCATTTCGGTTTTTAGGGATGGCTTTCCTTTGAAGCCTGCTCAGTTCTTGATTGCGGGCAAAGGGTCAAGACCAGGAGATCAGAAGTTACATAGTGAGCTACATCAGGCCTGATTCCTCCAGGTTCTTTTCACAATTGAGCTTTTTGGGCATAAATGACATGAAAGGCACAACTAAAATTTGGTATCTTTATATTAACAATATAACTAATAATTTCATGATCTCGGCTTCCTGAACGCCTAAGTGTACCAAGTAGCCTCAGGGTGTTCCTCAAGAAGGTAATATCTACCCAACTCACGGTTCTTGTACGAGACAGGGTCGTGCAGAGTGTGAGTTCGAACATCCCTCCAGAACCGATCCAGACCGACCTTGGCAGCCGTGGATCTAGAACCGGTAACCTCAAAGACACCGGACGTCACGCGCAGACTGGTATCAGTCGCGACGACCTTGACGCTGGCAACCCACTCTGCAAACTCCCCGCGCTCCTCGGCGGTGAACTTGGCTCGGTTCTCGGGATTGACGTATTTGGTCCAAAGTCGAGCGGCTTCGGCGTTGGCCTTGTCAGCTAGGGCTGTGGCAGCTCGAAGGTGGGCAAAGAGGTTGCCGTATGTTTGCAAGATGTAAAACTCATCTTCGGCCTTGTCCTTGTTCTGTAGAGATGTTAGAGTGAGAGCACGCAGATGACATGGAAGGGATACTCACATCGCCGCCGAACGGCCAGGGTCGGGTGTACTTGCGGGTGTACTCCTTGGCGAATTCCAAGGCACCCCAGGCAATGCCGATGTAAAAGTTGGAAAAGTTGAGTTGGATTCTGGAAGTATCAGCTATTTGTCTCTCTCATAGGATAGGAAAACCTACACGGGGAGGAAGATGCTGGCAAGAGGTACTCCCAAATAGGTCGGGTCAGGCTTCTTGGTCTCGGCATCCCAGCCGAGAGCATCGGTCCACGGAATAGCCACATTCTCAATCTTGACGCCACCAGACTCGGTCAAGCGCAGGCCAACATTGTCCCAGTTGTGCTTGAACTGGATGCCGGGCTGGTTTGTTGGCACGACGGCGAAGATGTGGTCGGTTGTGTCGGCGACAACGCCCTCGAGGACGGTCAGATCCGAGATGACGCCGCCAGAGCTGAAGTTCTTGAAGCCGTTGAAGATGAGCTTGTCTCCCTCAGGCTTGATAGTCAAGTCGTTGTCGCGAGGGTTCACAGCGCCACCGACAAAGTAGTTGTTGGAGATGATGTCTTTTTGAACTCGCTCAGCTTGCTCTGGGTTACCGAAGACGCTGGCGGTGACGGACCATACGAGATGATAACCCAACAGCATACCAACCGAACTTCATCCAACATCAGATATAATTTTCATCAAGATCAGCGAAAAGGGCAAAACTTACCCGTCTCCTTTGGCAACTTCTCGAATCAGCCGGTATCCCACATTCCAAGGCTGCTCACCACCACCATACTTGGCTGGGCCGAGAACCTTGAGCAAACCGGAATGCTTCAGAAGAGCCACCTCAGCCTTGGGAGACTTATTCTCCTTTTCTCTGGACGCGGCATCAGGCTTCAGAACGGCGGCGACGTCCTTGGCTCGCTGGATCCAACCTGCTTCATCCTTGGGCAATTCAGACCACTTGGCTTGGTATTCGGCGTAGACCGTGGGGTCAGAGCTGGCAAAGGTTTCCGAAGCCATTGGATATCAGATAAAATAGATGATATATGTATTGATCAACCAGTGGTTTAATTGTGAATGCTTGTTCAAGCTCAATCCGTCTCAAAGTCAATGACTTGTTCATTACCCGATAGAGGAGTACCTTTATACTACATATACAGTCCCGTGTGTCTTGTTGGTCGTATTGCGTACCCATAGTCTGGTATATCGTTATTGCGCATCACGGTGCATCGTTCATACGCACGGCCTCGACGACTCTGCATATCCTCGGTGAAGCGCTTCAAAGGAAGCAATGGCATTGGATACTCATGACGAGCTTATCCAGCTAATGGTGTAAATCAGTAACAACTCAACTGGGGCTGAGCACTCAGATCGAGCTGTGATTCGGCATCATGTCACCTCAACTGCCCACCAAGGCTTATCTTAAGGTGGGGGTTCGTGATTGGGTTTCAAGGGACCTGGATGGCCTTGACGTCTTCTGGCGCCAGGATGATGAGCTCGCTCGGGACATGTCGGTAGTTGTCAAAATGGACTGCAAGTGGTCAAAATCGTTCTCCGGGGAGACGATATAAGATGCCGTTTGGACCGAGCCAGCTTTCTTTTCTTTTTAACTTCAAGAAGCGTGGTCGCTCTCCGTGTGTTTTTCGTTTTAGTTCCCCTTCTCCTCCTTGATCGAACGATCAGCAGCTCTTTTGAATGGGCCAAGTGTCGAGTACGACGCTCGCGAAGCTCCATGCGCTCATTACACCCTTGATCCGTGTCTTGAGGCAATTCCTCGCAGCACGACGTATGCTCCAGCCCTAACAGATTACAGCGAATAGGAGGGCTTAACACTCCACGAGAATGCACTGCCCTTACCATTTTCACTGTTTGAAGTGGCTCCGTTCTGCACGGAATAGATAGAAACGCGGGGGAATGAAGACGTCAGACCCACCACCAAGCACGCGATTGAGAGAGGATCACGGCGCAGTTTGAAGCCGGTGGATGTTGCATCAAGGCACAAGTAATTGCGTAATTCAATTTGCCTAGAACTGGAACTGCTAGTCACATCCATGTCGTACGTTGTCGGTAGTTGGCGAAGACGTCAACATGTGTAAAGAGGGCTACTTTTCCCAACCTTGTTAATCCGAGATTTGGGGCCAATACCTCTCATCCAAGTCAACTCGGTTAATCATGTCTTCCACCACCGCAGCAGCTAGCTCTGATAAGCCAAAGAAGCAACTTATCATCAATGCCTTTGTTGAGTCTTGCAGTGGTCACCAATCGCCCGGCCTGTGGCAGCACCCTGATGATCGTTCATGGGAGTTTAACAAGGTCTCCCATTGGGTAGAACTTGCAAAGACCCTTGAAAAGGGTAAAATCCACGGCATCTTCATTGCAGATGTACTTGTAAGTGGCAAAATTGTATGAATGCATGTCGTTGTCTGACATGTGCAGGGCTCGTATGATGTCTACAAGGGACCCAAGAATCCAGACCCTGCCATCATCTCTGGTGCTCAGTGGCCCGTCAATGAGCCTCTGTCCATTGTTCCCCCCATGGCAGCGGCCACAAAGAACATTGGTTTTGGTGTCACAGTCGCAACCACTTATGAGCAGCCGTACCATCTCGCTCGCCGTTTGAGCACCGTTGATCACCTCACGGGAGGTAGATTGGGTTGGAACATTGTGACCGGCTACCTAGATTCTGCAGCCAGGAACTTGGGTCATACCGAACAACCTAGCCACGATGAGCGATATGCAATTGCTGAGGAGTATGTGGACGTAGTGTACAAGCTGTGGTAAGTCAACTCAGATTCAATGATCCGCTGCTCTTTTTAATGCTGTGAACAGGCAATCATCTTGGAGAGACGATGCAGTCAAACTCGATCGTGAAAAGGGAATTTATACTGACCCAGCTCTCGTCCGTTTGATCAACCACACCGGGAAATACTACAATGTTCCCGGTCCTCACATTTGCCAGCCCTCCCCTCAACGCACTCCGGTCATCTTGCAGGCCGGTACCTCGAGGGCTGGAAAGAACTTTGCTGCGAAGCATGCCGAGGCCATCTTCGTCGCTGGGCACAGCCCTTCTGTCATTGCCAAGAACGTGGCCGAAGTTCGTGCTCTCGCCAAGGAGCAGTTTGGACGAGACCCCAACTCTATCAAGTTCTTGACCTTGTTCTGTCCCATCATCGGCAAGACGCAGGAGGAGGCTCAGGCCAAGTACGATGAGTACGTGAGTTACGGCTCCGAGGACGGCGCGCTGGCGCTGTTCGGAGGTTGGACCGGGATCGACCTGGCAAAGTACGGCGATGATGAAGAGCTTCGATACGTCGAGTCCAACGCAATCCGCTCTGCTGTTGAAGCGTGGTCCAAGTCTTTGCCGGGGGTTCCCAAGTGGACCAAGCATACCGTCGCCAACCACATCAAGGTTGGTGGTCTTGGTGCTACCGTTGTTGGTACACCGGACTTTATTGCGGATGAAATGGAGAGATGGGTGGCTGAGGCTGATGTCGACGGCTTCAACTTGGCCTATGCTTTGTTCCCTCGTTCATTCGAGGAAATCATTTCTGACCTGCTCCCTGTACTGAGACAACGCGGGCTTTTCTGGGATGATTATGCGGTTGAGGGCGGCACGTACAGAGAGAATTTGTACAAGCAGAAAGGCCAAACTGTGCCCCCGGCAGACCACCCGGCAGCAAAGTATCACTGGAAAGCAGAGTAAATAAATTGAAGGTTTAAAGAGATAAGTAGTAAAAGGACTGACTCAAATGATTGACTTGAATACTTATCCTCGCATTTGCCGGATGAGTTCTTGCTTTGGTTGTGAATGAAAATGAGTGTACGATCACAGATAATGAAATCCGGGTCAGTCATCATCATCAAGATATCATGAATTCAATCCATCTGTGACATAAACAGGTCCCCCGCTTTAACCAAGAGCAAGTAATGATGAGAATGAATAAACAACAGCGGGAAAATAAAACAAGACCTGAATGAAGGTAAATTTGGTTGACATGGTATAAGGAGTTGTCCATATATAGGGTAGTCAAGTATATGTGGATTGAACCTTGGTAGGTAAGATAGGTAGACATATGTCGATAGCCGTGATGGGATAATAAAAGAACAAAGGAAGAATATTCTTGGGGTCGAGGAGACGCCTGCCAGCTCATAGTAGTTCTAATAAGTTAACTTACTTCTCGCAGCGAAGATCGTAGGTATCTAGGTAGCCAGTGTCAGAATTGACGATTTAGTTTATTAACTAAGTGCTCCCAGTCACGATGAAGTTAATCTCCATGATCCGACATTACCGTCATGATGCATATAGCCAACGTATCATTCCTAGAATAGACCGAAAGTATCATGTTCCTTTCTTCTCTTTACGTCTCAAGTCAGTGCGCCTGAAGCTGGTTTCAGCGCATACATCCGGCAGGGCAGGAGTTGTCGGCCCTTGACCACTGGAAAACCATGCTGAAGATCCGTTCTAATGAGAGTTAATCCGGCTTGCTTGAAAAGCTGCTTGAACTTCTCGTCCTCCCTATTCTTATGTTAATTTCTTTGTCAGCATCTTCATCTGAGTAGGTAGACTTGCCTAGTGACGCTATTGTCCAGCTCATGGTATTTGTCCGCACCCCAGGTGCTCAGATTCTCCTTCACAACGATAACGCCATCTTCTTTCAAGACAGTTTTGCATCGCTCAAAATACTGAACCAGCTGGATGTCTGATAAATGCCCAACGCACCATTGGGTCCAAATCAAGTCGTAACGGGCGTCCTCGGCTGGGTTCCATCCCTCCAGACCGACGTTGAATATTCGTCCAACTCCAGACTTATCCCGAATGGTATCTGTGAATTTGCTGACGGGCTCAATTATGTCGACCTGCTCGGCCACTTGCAAGAGGAGTCCTTCGGTAACTCGGCCGATGCTGCATTCAGGGAAACAAAGTGCAACGGTCAGCATAAACCAATGTATTATTTATTCCTTGGGGAAATACGAACCCTGCGCCTCCCTCAAGAGCTTTTGGTACCATTTTACGCCCTTGTTTTATCCCAATCCCAAGTCTGGCTAGAAATGTCCGAGAACCTTGAAGATCAACTCGGGATACAGATGGCATCACGTCCAACACACCCCCAAGCATACCGTTCGCATCAGGTTTCACATTTTCCCAGTACCGTATACCCTCGTTTGATTGTATCAAGGAGTCTGGAGCAATAGATTTGATGTCTGACATTTTGGGTCCTGAAAAATAAGTGGTCGGCATGTTGAGGCGACAAAATTTTGCTATATCTGAAGTTGATGCCTCAGGCACTAATACCGCTGACGTTGAGATACAGGCACAAACACCTAAGAAGACGTTGGATATAATCGTATTTTAAAACTCACAGGAAAAGACTCGCGCACGTCGTGCTTTCTTGGAAGCCCCTGATTGCGTAACATGTTGCGAGGTTATAAGGTAGTTGGTTTGATTCGGTCGCTTTTACACGCACATTTTGTGCGCCTTGAACTCTTGATGGATATCTTCAACCATACTAGAGCTCATTCTGTATGGTGGAATGTATGTAATCTGTTTATTGGCTAGATCATCTCAAGTTGTTGGTCAGCATGCATGACCTCCTCCGCATACGCCGTATATCTCATTGGCTAGCGGCGAATCTCCTGATGATTGCGCCTCAATTAAGGCAGCAATCCTCTCGGAATTCTGTTTTTTTACGTCACCTCCTTCGTTTCTCAATCCTAAAAATCACACAAATTCATGGTTTCATGGCTCACGACATACTCGCAAAGCTCAGGCGGAAGCTGGCGCGCCACCGGTCGAGCAGTCGAAGCAGGGATCAAAAGCGCGATGAGACAGACGCTAAAATCATTGGGGATGCGGCAGATACAGCGGCCGCCCTAGAAGTCAGCCCGAAGCCATCATCTCAACAACTTTTACCAGAGCGCACCATTGTCGACGTCCGAGAACTATGGAACATCGCTTACGAAAAGCTACGAGAAGACGATGAAGCACTCGTCCTCGATTACGAAGCAAAGCTCAATGATGCTCTAAATGCAGCACCTGAACTGGCAGCTGGCGCCGGGGCCAGCAAAACGGAGCAGATGGAAGCTATTCTTCAGCACAAGATGAGCGAGATTAGTCAAAATGCTTGGAAGCTGAGGTTCGGAAGCTCCGATGTTCAAGTCAAAGACATGGTGCAGCCCGTCTTGGGAGTTGTGAACTGGGTAAATGGCTTTGTCACAAAGGCTGTGAGCGCGAACCCAACCGCTTCCTTAGCTTGGGCGGGGGTCAGCCTATTGGTGCCAGTCAGTATGATTCCGTCTTATTTGCTGTTCGTTGCTGACCTGATTAGCTTCTCTTCAATCCATCAGAACAGGGCGCATCTCTCGCTGAGGGTTTGCAGTACGTTTCCTCTCTCATTACCCAGAGCCAACTGTGGGAGGATCTATATTGCCGTAAATATGCACCCAAAGACCTGGACTCTACGCCACCGTCCCCACCATCACAGTACATCGACGCCTTGGAGATGCTCTACCGCTAGATTCTCAAATTTCAAATCACCAGCTACTGCTACTACGCCAAACACTCTGCCTTTCGCCTGGGGCTGGACACCATCAAGTGGAATGACTGGGAACAAATGCTGGACGAGATTCGCGAGCAGGAGCGTGCACTCTTCACGGTGAACGCAATTTGGAAGGACAGCAAGTACGATGAGGAATGCTTGGCGGCCGAGAGACGTCATCAGGAGATGATGAATGGCTGGAATGCGATTGCAACTGACATTTCAGGCTTGAAATCGGCAGTTGAGAAGGCTCAAAAGAATCAAGATCGAATTGCAATCCTGCAATGGCTATGCCAAGTCGACCCATCGTCAATTCATAACGATGCAATGGCCAAACACACTGCCGGTACTGGGGACTGGCTATTGAACGACAGTGCAGAGTTCAAGGCTTGGGAAAGTTGTCCGAAGTCTTTCATATGGCTTCATGGGAAAGGTTCGTATCGCACCCTTAATCTTTTGTTTTGTGACTCGCTTATTAATGAAATCAGCTGGCTGTGGAAAGTCCATCTTGAGTTCCTCAGTCATCCAGCATCTACGCCATCGTCACGCATCAAACCCCGAAACTGCGCTTGCATACTTCTACTTCAGCTTCAGTGATCGGGAGAAGCGAAAGGTCGACGGAATGTTGGCATCCTTGATTAAGCAGATTTGCGCCCGTCGACCAGACACGCCGGCGCCTGTCAGATCCCTGATGGAATATAAAGAAAAGGGTGAGCGACCGGACACCAGGACACTTGAGGCCACACTCATTAGTACAGCACATGGGTTTTCAACCATTCACATTGTTATAGATGCTCTGGATGAATGTCCCACGGTGAAAGGCGAGCGAAGAAAGTTACTTGACAGCATCTCTCGGATAGTTTCTGCGGGCTTGGACAACGTGCACATCCTTTGCACGAGCCGGCAGGAGCCTGACATTGAAGCGGTTCTCGGTCATTCTAATAGGGCACCTTCATGGACCGTCATCAATCTGAACCTTCAAGAGGAGCATTTACACAAGGATGTTAGGCTATTCATTAGCTCTACACTTTCGTCATTTGACTTTAGCTCATGGCCTGAGGCGATAAAGGCTGAAGCAAAAGGAACACTGATCGAGAAGTCGGACGGAATGTTTCAATATGTGGTTTGCCAGCTGGATATTCTTCGTCAGCTCTCGTCAGCTGGACTGATTCGCAAAGCGCTTGAAGATCTCCCCGTTGACCTGGATGACACATATAATCGCATGCTACTGAACGTTTCAGAAATTTTCCGACCGCAGGTCGTGAGTGCCCTTAAGTGGCTATCGTTCTGTCAAAAACCTATGACAGTCGACGAACTTGCTGAAGCATTTGTGCTGCCAGCTGAGCTTGGTGTCCCGGTCGGCGAAGTTGAACAGCTCTTTGAACCCGAGGAGGTGCTCAAGCGTCTGTCTGGTTTGATTGTCGCCCAACAAGGAGGAGGCGGTTGGTACGGGAACTATTCTTTCCCACGGCAGTCAGATATTGAGTCTGATGAGGTTGATGGCTCGGAGATTGACTTGGCGTCAATTGTTCATTCGGATGCTGATGAGAATGACTTTGGCCATTCCCTAGACCCAATCACCTCTGTTCGCCTTGCTCATTTCTCCATTCAAGAGTATTTGACTTCGAGTCGCATAGCTGAAGGGAGTGCTGCAATGTTCTCCTTTTCAGAAACAGACGCTCATGTGCACACTGCGGCGGCATGTGCCCGGCTTTATTCACAATCCTTCACGGATATACCAAGACCGCTCTACCGAATGAAATTGCGGTCGTATGCAAATAGGTATTGGTTGCACCATGTTGAGATGACTCCGCAAGTTTTGTGGTCCTTGCCTCTTCAACGTACTTTGTTGCGGACCCTCACAATGGGAAACCCAGACTTCGCAGAAATTGCATCGAACACGTGTGAGAATTGGCGAGGGGTTGGCGATCTGACGTTAGGGACATTTATTCCAGACTTCCAACTAAAGTCAGATGACGTTGAATATCCTGTGAGACGACCTTGTTCTTTCACAGCTAGACTCGGCTTTGTCGAACTCACCAAGTTTCTGGTATCACACAACAAGTACCTGACCTAAGATGATCTGGATTATGCTCTCATCTGCGCTTCTGTGGCAGGGAAAACAGCGGTTATGGAAGTACTCCTTAACAAAGGAGCCAATTCAAATGCGAAAAAGGGGAGCCCAATGATAGTGGCGGCACGAAGAGGCCAAGAAGCAACTGCTTGTCTCCTACTTGGGAGGGGCGCCGATGCAAATCCTGTGGATCGACAAGGCTTTACTTGCCTGGACATTGTAGGATCTCCGGCTCAACCTTGCCATATTGTCAATCTTCTTCTATCTCACGGGGCAAAATTACCAGATCCGATAACCCGGGCAGAGCGACTCATATGTCTTGTATCATGTGAGCCCAATAATATACCTCCCGTGTTAGAGTTTCTCCAGGCGGAAGGTGTTGATATCAGCAATCCACGGTTTTTTCGTCATTTTTTCTCTTGTCATTCAGGCAAATTCAAGAGCAACTACAACACATTCGATTTCCTTTTGAAAAGAGGGATTGATATGACGCCAATTGTGAAGGCTTTCGATGACTATGGGCCTTTGCTTGCACTATTTTGCGAAGACGCCCCTCCTCGCAAGCCCAAGCCCAATGGCTTTTATCAGAGGGCAGGCTACGAGGAAATTCCAGCAGAGAGGTTAGAACGCCATATATACATGATTAAGACGCTGCTGAAATTCGGAGCAAATGTTAACGCGGTTGGCGACTCGGTTCTCGGATGTGCGCTACATGCGGCATGCTATCATCTGCCAGATGCTTTCATGGATAACGACATCAGTATAGTCGAGTACCTGATCAGCCAAGGTGCAAATGTCAACCAGAAAGCGGGCACATTATGCACACCTTTACAAGCTGCTTGTGCCGGAGTCGCGCCTAGCAGGCGTCTCATAACCAGTCTTCTCGAGGGAGGTGCCGACGTTAACATCCAAGGAGGAAAGTATGGATCAGCCTTGCGAGCTGCATGCGCCAACGCCGACGTATCCATTGTGGAGCTCTTACTTAATCAGGGAGCGGACATTCATGCAGGGCTCAAAGAACATGGCAGCGTACTACAAGCCGTAGCTCGCCGGCCACGTTATATATCGGGTATGGGCGAAGATATTCAGATCCTGGAGCTTTTCGTAGCTCGTGGCGCGGATGTGAACGAACAAGGTGGACGGCTTCACACTCCACTACAGGCTGTTGTTTCCTCCGCCTCTAAGCGCACCAAGGCCAGGGCTCTTTGGCTCATTGAGCACGGCGCTGACATCTCTGTTGAAGGAGGACACTATCACACTGTGCTGCAGGCAGCTTGCAGTGTCCATAATAATGCTGGGACGGTCCAGCTCCTATTGAATCACGGAGCTGATCCCCACCAACGTGGTGGTCACTTTGGAAGCGCTTGGCACTGGTGGAGAAGGAGCGGAGGCCAGGTATCGAAAGTTTTGGGAAGTACAGAAGGCTGAAAGGAGGACTGTAGACTGAGGATGGGTGCTTTGTGGCTCAAGTAGGTAGGGTGTCATCCAGGCTGTACAGGATGGCCATATATTTCGGCGGATGAAAGCCGCACACACAATAAACTCGACAGAAACCTGACTATCTTCTTGTTGTATTTGAGATATTTGAATTGATGTGAGCTACGTATGATAACGGAAAGTGTGATTGGTAAAGGATTATCCTGACAAGAGTTGAATCATGTCTGCTAGCCCTGCCATTTCACCCTCTTGTCCCTGAACGTCTTGACCATACCGACAGGAAGTGAGCCAGGATCAACAATGTTCAATCCCCCAAAGCGATCCACAATCTCAGGTCCATACATCATGGCCACCCATCGCCAATACGCCTCCATGGTACTCCACGACGCCGTGATTCCCTGCAGGTTGGACTGCTTGCCGAGCTGGTTCAAAGCAGTGCACACCTTGTTGTCATCTTGATCGATGCTATAGACATCAGGTCTCTCCAACAGCTTATGAAAGACGTCAACCAAATTAGCTTCACTCACAAGCCCATCCAGACAGAGCGACTCTCGATGACGGGCGTACTCGTCAAAGGACATGAAAGTATCGCGGTCCTTGGCCGATTGTGGCACCCAGTCTGGGTGATCAAGTGCGTATCGCTGCTCCTTGATGTCGCCCTCAAGAAAAGACTTTTTAGCTCGTTCGTATGCGTCGCTCTCTTTCTGCTGAAAGTTGTCCAAGATCTCGGAAGGTGTTTGCGGAACTCCATCACGAATTTGAAGCAAGGATATGAATGGTGACTGCAGATCAAGACCACCAAGCTCCATTGGGAAATAAAGATAACCGTCAGGAACACCTTCAATGCCAAAACGGTGCTTGAGAGCCTTCTTCAACCAGTCGACCACACTCAATGCCTTTTCCCCTTCCTCAACAGGGAGCTCAGAAAAGACTTGTCGCTGAATCCGTTCGTGGGTAGCAAGCATGTTGTCAACAT
Organism: Rugonectria rugulosa; assembly: GCA_023509875.1. Lineage (NCBI taxonomy): Eukaryota > Fungi > Ascomycota > Sordariomycetes > Hypocreales > Nectriaceae > Rugonectria > Rugonectria rugulosa. The sequence goes on from JALNIO010000040.1 coordinate 46,618, forward strand.
GTTCTCGGCCAAAGCATGCGGCCGCTTTGCCAAAGTTGGAAGTGAAAAAAGTAGCCGCATAAGTGTTCCAGGCCTGAATGAAGGAGAAGATACTCTTGCTCTTATCTTGGAGCTGTTTACGTAGCTCGGCAATATGAGAGTCAACCATGGTCTGGTCAATCTCGAATTTGCCCGTTCGGGGCGACAGGCGAAGAAAGCCCCAGCGAATTTCGCCTTTGGGAAGGGACTTATCAATTGGCAGAACCGTGTCGGGATTGTTTGACACTCGGACGGTGCCAGTTCTACCCGGGTTGGTTTCTGTTCCGGTGACAGCAGTAAACTCCTCGACCGTCTTCCAAGCCTTGACTGCCACGCCATGATCGCGAGACCAGAACCAAAAGTTGTCGTGCATTCTCCAAAGAGCCCGTCCTGAAGTGGACTGATTGATGGCAAAATCCAGACAGAAGAGGGTAGTCTCTCCAAACACGTCGCTGAGAACGTGTGAGGCTGGAGTTCCGCGGCGACGTTTGCGAGCTGGCGTCGACTTGTCGTCGTCGATAAACTTCAAAGGCGCTTCTAGAAAGTTTCTAAAGAACCCAAGCCAGGCCTCGGAGACGCCAAGATACTCGAGAATAGTGCAAATAGTCTCGTGTGGGAGAAGAGGGTTCCAGCTCTCAAAGACGGAATGGAATGCGGTCGCCTCGCCGTAGAGTCGCGTGTTGATGATGACCTCGGCAGACAAAACATGCAGTAATCTCTGTTTGAGTGCCATGGGCTTGGAGTCTTCCTCCCACTCATCGTCAAACTCTCCATCGTCGTCATCTGAGTACTCGTTGTCCGAAGATGGGGCAATTCTTCGGTGTCTCTTCGCGCCCACCTGGAGTCGAGGTGCCTTGCCTCCAGTCGACTTTCTCGCAGTCTGCTTTGCTCTTCCACCCTTTCTCTTCAGAGTTCCAGGAACAAACGACTCATACTCGGCCTCTACCTCTCCCTCTTGACTTTGAGAAATCTGTCCCTCGTAATCCATGAGCTGGGCCATGAAATACTTGGAATTGTAGAGCTTGGCACGGACGCTGTCAAGGCAAGGGGTGGAATCGAACGGCCCGAGGTAGTAGCCAAGTCTTTGTTTATCAATCTTGGGGATATTTCGGCGGGCTTTAACCCATGTCCCTTGGGCATGACGAAATTGTTTCAAGACTCGTTTGAAGAAGACACTCCACTTGACTCCGATGTACTGCAGGAAGATGGCCTGAAGGAGGTCCTCGTGCATGTGGATGTTGTATATCCCACTAATCTTCCGCTGCATCTCAACCTGGACCGGCGCGTCCGAGGTCCAAGTCCACGAGTCAAGAGCAGCCAGGCGCATGTTCAAGACGTCTGCAATCTCGCTGATGATGATGTCGTTTCCCTCAAAGTCCTTCAGCACCTCACGCTTTTCGTCGGATAGAAGATCGGAGACGTAAAGGCTACGTATAACCCATCGGATAGACGAGATGCTAAATTGATTCGGTGTCGAAATACTGGTTTCGAAAGAGTAGACGTTATCACGAAGGTCCTTTAGGGCACTTTGAATAGCCTTCTTCGCTTCAATGCCGGTACCGAACAGATTGTCAAGGTATGCTCGTAGAGAATGTCCATCCACATCAGCAGGCTCAAAGACCATCTTCTCCCATTCAATTCTCGATTCTAACTTCTCGGTGTTGCCAACATCCTCAAAAGGCTCCTCCATCGCAACGTCATCATCCTGGGCAGCATCAGATTCTTTGTCACTCGAAAGCCACTCGGTGACAAGCTGCCCATAGAGAGATGCATATTGAAACTTGGAAGACTGCATGTCCAAATGACGAAGAAGTGACTGCTCCCACCCATGCATCATCCCAGTAGAGACGGATGGATCGCACTTTGCCTGATCAAGGAAACGATCGAGATTTTTGAGTTCAGTCTCCAAGCGAGCGTGTTTAGTACGGTCAGTGATGACCTTGTTCTCCTTGTCGAGCTTGATGGCAAAGCACTTCTTGATGCCGTCACTCAATATCGCGAGACGTTTGACAGCATCATGCTCGGCGTGGATCGAAGTGAGCAATGATTCCTTGGCTTCCTCAAAGGTAGAACGCCTCTTGGACAACTCCTCCAGCTTGGTGTCGGTGATCTCCTGGAGAGTTTGGGAGAAGACACTGCCTGAGGTTGCCATGGTGTATAAGACGTTGCGTGTAAGTGGAAGGTTTGTCAAAGCTAGTGGTATGTGTTGTTCCAATCGTGACCGGTGTTTAATGGGACTTGGAGTGATGGAGAGATGAGAAGGTAGAAGATGAGAGATGGAATAGTGGACAGGAATGCCCTTTATATAGGTGTAGAAGGATCGAGGTTTTGGGGATACACGTGACTTTGGAGGCTTGCATTGGCTTGGCTAGCCTCCTGTCAACCAATCATCTGCCAAGACTCTCTTCCTTCCCATGTAAGTCCATAGTACCAGATGCTTGCTGAAAGACATATGGTTCATCAGAGGAGATCGATGTATTCAGGGTCTCTACCAGTCGCCCTGACAAGCATACCTATAGTATCTCAACCACTTTGATCTTGCCTCAGATGTTACTTGGGCTTTCAACCATTGCCAATAGATGCAAATACTTCTACATCACCTTCAAAAGCTGCACGATGAAAAGCCTTTTACCCGATGATAGTGAGTATAAATGTCTCTTCAAAGTATGGAGTACTAATTCTCATAATTTGATGTAGAGGGACTGATCCTTGCCATGCAGAAACCAACGCCATGGCGCATGGCTGCCTACAGTGAGTCCACTTTTCAATGACTCCCACCACTCATGTCATCTGACCTCACGTCATCAGAAGCACTCACTCCTTTCTACTGTTTTAGATAAACAAAGCAATAATGAAGATCCAGCATAAAAACTGAGAAATGAGATGGCGATGTACGGAGTAGTCGAACGTGGATGCTGCTTCACTGATACTCTCTGGTGAAGTTCACTATCCACAGTCCACCAGTCGTCAGTATGTATTAGGCGCCTGATGTAGACGGAGTGTCTACCCAAATACTGCTCATCTAATGTACTTATTGCTAGGTAGACAGATGAGAGCCGACCTTGACTCATCAAACGTTTGAAATGCTATCTACATGATGAAGTGGCGTAATAAAAATAGCCAACAGCAGTACGCGCAACCGACCATCAATCAAACTTGGATGTATTGCACCGGATTCTCTTTTATTATGTCATAAATTCCGACGCCCTGCCATCTTTTTAACACTCTTAAGCTATCCTGCATCAGTACCTAGACAAATACAATTGTTTAACGCTAGTTTCTTTGACTTACAGATACACGGATACCTATTAGCATCGCACTTGATGACAAATAAGGGCTTCTTGGGAAACGAGAAACAAAATTAGGCCTATAATCGACCAGCCAAATCTTCCAAGTGACATCATCCACGCCCTGGACTTCCCAATTCGATCAACCGGGCAAGACTCTCCGCAGTATATCTGTCGGCCTTCTTGTGTTTTGAAGATTCGGATGCATCCCAGCCTCCAGGCTGCCAACCTTCGCGGATACTCTGCACAACAAGATAAACCAGCATGACTAAACTAAGCAGCGGGGGAATCAACAACATATAGAACGCGCCACTATCACTGCCAAGCCTGGTCGCTTGAACGGAGGCGTTGGATAGGGAAGTGCGCACAAAGTTCTTCTCGAGAGGCAAGTTTGCAATGGCGATGCCTACGGCGAGACCCAGCACATCTTCCAGGGGATTGTTGCTATTGTTGAATGCATATGGAGGACCGCGGTTGACTCCGGCTGCCGACAACATCGTGGATATGTATCCGCTCACACCAGAGTTTTCCAGGACGGCAGCTTGGCTAGCGCGGGCAGCCGTAGCGAGGTAAACGTCGTTGGCAATTGCATCTTCGGGATCGCAAGCTTCTGCGCCGGAGAGATAGTAGGCGAAATTGGTGCCAATTCCTTCTTGGATAGCCTGTAGGTCCAAGGTCACCATACGATTGCTGAATACGTTCCTTGTATCCAAAGTGCATGTGACAACGTAAGTTGAGTTGATCGCCAGATTCATCGTCGTGTTTTGAGGCTCAGGGTCATTCATCGCGCCAGCAAGAGCACTTGTGTAGCTCGTGGTACCGCTCGGATCCCAAGCCCCGAATGACATGATGGAGAGACCAATGGCATCTGTACCGTCTGCTAGAGTGGCGTTTGGTTGTAGCCACTGCCAGTTTGCCATGACACTGTCTCGTGCGACATCGCGAGCAGGGAAGGTGACGTTCAGCAATTGTTGATCCCATATCCCACTATTATCCACGCCACTCTCGAGAGTGACAACCTGAGGGAATAGGGGTGTGATAGTTCCACCCTTGCGACATTGCACTGGGTTTGATGTCAAGATGGGAACACATTGGCGCGTCCGAACCAACGACCTTCCGTACTTCTTGAGCAGGTTCCCAAAGGCAGGTCCATCGTGAGTCCATATTGGAGCCCCGATGGCAGACTTCTTCACTGCTGTTCCTGAATTCAAGTATACGTAATCAGATGTGTTGACGGTATTGACGGACGGTAATATGTTCAGGACTTCCGACGGGGGGCAGTTTGGGTCGTTCATTGAGAAGAACACGCTTCCGTTGTCGTAAGCCCACGTATAAGCCACACTGTTGGACACAACGTTTGGATCAGCCATGCCCGCACAAGAGACTTCGGTTGACCCAGCCGCGAAATGAGGAACATTCCCTCCCGCCATGATTGCATGGTATTTGACATCGATCGTGGTGAGCGACGGGGCGAGAGCCGTAACGACAGCGGATGTGATGAGACCGCAGATGGTGAATAGGGCAAGGTAAAAAGCATTTGCATGTCGTATCTTCTCGTGCAAGTCGTCGATTCCTAGAGCACCTCGCCATTTGGTATCCATCTGCAATATTCTCTTCTGGTTCCAGCAGTCGTCCACCAAGTTTCCGTTCGCCGCGACCTTCTGCAGGTCTTGCTCGAAGCTTCGGAGGATGAGATGCTGGATGCGTCCGGTGATGAATGTCGTGAATAAAGTTGCTACAGCGGTTGATGCAAGTGTGAAAGTTCTGCTCCAGGCTTCTGACAGTGACCCTGAGTCGGTGATGAGTGGCTTGAATTGGTTGATGTAGATGATGCAGCAGTTAACACTGCTAAGTAATACGATGGCTACCGCGTCGACAACGTCCAGATAGGCTCGCAAATCGGTCCATAAACGGCGAAGGGGCATGGCTGCTAGTGAGAGCCGGAAGACTCAAGACCGGTATCTGAAAAGAAGGTCAGAATGGTGGAAATCTGGAAAGGAAAATAGAGCAAAGTGTGCAAGTTTATGTGAAGAGACGGAATACAAGGCCCAAAGGCTTAGGGCGATACACCTCTACTATTAACATCTGCTCCTTGAGCCTTCAAAACAGCGCCCCAGGAATTTACCGGTGGCATTTAAAATCTGAAGATGCAATGTTCCTGGTAATTTGACTGAACTGCACATTGCGACGGCTGGTAACCAGCTCTAACGCGATAATCTAGTTCCAGGTATTTTCGGTGGCCTTTACTCAATCCAACTGATTCGCTCAGGGGCCTGCTTCATTCATGCCAGAATAACAGACCAAAATCTCACTTGCAGGTGCAGTTGCTATTTCGCAAGGCTGCCTTGGAGTCTGCAACCCTCATGTTAGCCAAATACTATTACTGGGCACTTCGGTCTTTGGTACAGCCCCCAATTCTGAGGGGATCCGTAGTCAAACAAAGACGATTTAGTGGCGTTGATATCAGCCATTCAAATTAATCCACATGGGAGAAGTGGTCGCTTATACGGTCGGCTTGACACAGAACGAGTTTGCACCTATTTCGGGAGCTGTATGTCTGGGCGCTTAACGACGCCACAACTCAACCTGAAATACCATCTGGGTACATGTCTCAGTTGAAAGGATCGCTCTAAGTACGGTATGAGCATCCAATCATGTCAAATCCCTAACGACAACATAGCAGCGTCGTGTAGACCAAATCTGCAGCCATGACCTATTTCTCGGACTGTTTGGCCACTCAGGTCTCTGCGCTTAGACGAGCCAGATTCGGCCGCTTAATTTTGCCTGAGACCGTGGAAAAAAAGAGACGATATTGGCTTAAAATTAAAATTCACGGGGAATGGGTAGTTTTGTTGATTCACCGAATCGGTGATATTTATTTATTTGATCCCCTCAAGATGGCTACTGATGAAATGTCTCGAAACAGGTTCCTTCACCTGCGCATTATCGACTGCCCAGGTTTAGCAATATTCTCATAGCAGACGACCTTTCATCAAGTTCGTTTATTATTCTGTATTAACAGTGACTTGCGACATGCCCGATTTCCTTCAATACGGCCACTCGAAACTGGTGGAAATATTTACGGTGAATGCTGCGCCATCCGACAAAGACTTGACACGGCCGAGGACAAACTCTAGGTGTCTAAACGCAACAGGCGAGGCATACTGAGGCACCATGTGACCACTCGTCTTGACCGTGGAATGGGTCAAACCTCTCTCACTATGAACAGTTCCTTGGACACCTCCACCAAACCAGTTTTCCGTGTTATTGTCGTTGTTGTCGATTTCCGGTAGAAGCAGATCCTGGGACGGTGCTTTCTGGAACCCTTGCTTTCCATTCCACTTGACCACCTGAATCGCGAGAGCCGTCGCATTGGGTTGGATCACAATGTCAGCCAAACCGGATCCGATCAGAACGTTCCCTGTCGTCTCCACGAGCGTCTGGAATTTCTCCTCGTGCTGGGTCGAGTTGTAATTGCCGCTTCCGTCGCCCGTGTAGACTGGGTCCTGACACTCGGCCCATGTGTGATAATCGACGGGTACGTGAATGGCCTTGCGGACGTCGGGCCAGTTGAACCAGATGGTCGCTCCGGGAGGTGTGTAGACAACGGAGGGGTAGCCGAGAGGATCGAAGAGAACCGGGCACGTATCAAGAATGTGATACGCGTTGAAGCAAGGATTTACCACGGCGATGGCGTCGTAAAAGTGAGAGAGAATGTCACATCCTTTGACCTTGGCTGCCTTCCAGGGTCTCTTCGGAGGAGGGTATGTGAGGTGGGTGTCCAGATACTTATCCAATCCGCACTTCTCGTTGTCGCTTTCGAGGACCTTCTTCTCCTTATCGGAGATACTAAAGACGGTTTCCCAGTGTCGGAAAAAGGCTGGCAAAGCAGCATGGTCAAACTCCAGATCGTCAGAGTAAGGCATGACTGGGTCGTAATAAAGGGCGCCTTGGACGTCAAAATAATCCTTGTCGCCGTCGTCCAGCATCGCAGATCCGACGTAGGGCACATGAACGCCGGAATAGCTTTCGCCGGTGACGTAAATCTTCTTGCCCTTTAGACCAAATTTATCGATGAAGTTGCGCCAGAAACTGAGCAACTGAGCGGCGGCTTCGGCATCGTCACTCGCAGTGACCTTGCCGCTGCTGAAGCCTGTGCCGATGGGATACTCGATCCTAGGATTATGAGCCTCTAGTACCGGGGACTGAGTGAATCAGGCGAGGCTTACCAAATGATGTTGGCCAGCTTGTGCCATGACCAAGCATTAGGAGTAGGACTATACGTGCCGGGTTTCCAGGAAAATGGGCCATTCTCTTGGAGAAAACCTGGAGATGCGAGTTAGCAGAGGAACCCCAATTGGCTTGGGTATTCAAGCATAGATTACCTTCCATAGAAGAGCATCCAGGGCCGCCATTGAGCCAAATGATGAGGTCATCTTTACCCGCCGGATTGACAGTCGGGAAGAACCAGAAGAACATTTTCTGTGCATCGCTGCTCGTGTCGCTGGCATTGACAGGGATCAGCCCCGCGTAGCTCTCGCCCACATCAAACGGCACATTGGGGATGTCGGTCGGCGTCACATAAAAGGCTAAGAAGAGTCAATGAGCATGCAATTTGAGTACTGAATGCTTGACTTACGGGCCGTCTTCTTATTGTAATACTGCAAGTCATGGTCGGAAATGTTGGAGCGACTTTCTAACCCCTGGATGTCGCGGGGCTCATGCTGGTCAGCACCAAGACCTCCAGCAAGCGTCGCACGGGCAAACAGGGCAATGCCAGCAGCCGCCAAGCCTCTGCCTAGAAACATGGAGGACCGCATATCTGGGGTAGTCGACTTGAATTGGCAGTGAGCGAGGAGCCGCAGCAAGAGCAGCGTAATGGCTTGGCGCAGCTTATATACTCAGACCATGTTCCATCCTGATTTGCTCCGCTCGAGTGATTCAGCGCTGCAAACAAGGATCTCCAACCGTGATTCGGTAGGCCGGATCACGAGTTCGATAAGTCGAGCAGTTGGTATTTGTGGAAAATGCCCCCAAAACAGGCATTGAGGATCAAAAGCCCGCAGATAAGCAGGAACTTTTGGGCACTTTTTGAGAGCACCGCATATTAATTCGGCGCAGTCATCGTATACTCGGCGGTAGACCTGCCTAATTCGGTCACCTAGACAAAGATTCCTGCACGGTAACGTCAACGACCTCGGGGAACAAGCACTGAAGCCGGAAGCATCCATTCAATTCTGGCATAGCAAGACACTATGACATATCCTTTTCTACATAAGCCAGCTTTTATCCTTAACTACCACGTACACAAGAAGCTCGGGAATTACCGAAGACAGCAGTGAATGAGACATTTGCTGCCGCTGTAGGACTCCCGCATTGTCCTAAACTGACGATCCCCGGGCCATCCCTGCTCATTGGTTGAACGGTTCGTCGCATTCAAATTAGTTTATAGAGCTGCCTCCCAATCAGCAACGCCACAGAGAATACGAATAAGCCTTCAATCTTCCTCTCGAGTAATGCCACGCTCACCCTTCTGCACGCATCAATCAGCCTACGTCAAAACGATGAAAGCCCCGGGGCGCTCAAACTCATCGCACCAGAAGTTGCCTTTTTGTCTTGGAAAGCTACATCGGTACATGGCGTCCTACATTAACCAAGCATCCCGTGCATCCGCGTCGAGTTACTACCCCGCACATGAAGTGGTTCGATGCAAGACATCGATTCTTCATCAAATGATGGCTGCTAATAGAGCGGTCGACCAGGAGCCGGATCTCGCGAGGCGTCAAGTCGTCGAGTGGCTACATGGCGATAATGGTCGACGTGAAAACATACCGTGACCTGATTCGCGCATACCTTTGTCGGAAGCCTCGATAAAGCCGCCCCGGCTTATCCGAATAGGTAGCGTGCACAGTGCTTGCTCGGATCAACACCCAGAGCGAGCTGCGGAAAGCCACAGTGATAAGCCAACAAAGGTGTTAGACCAGGACCGACTTTTGAAAGGTTCAGTTCCGGATCAGCGATGCCAAGGCTGCAGCCATCATCTTCAAGATCGGCTTTGAGATCGGGCTCGATATAGTGAGCAAGACTGGAGCTGCTAACATGTGTAGCCAGCGAGCTCATGACTTGGAACGCTGCATTTTTGTTTCCTCCTTGGCTGGCTCGGGCTCACCAACTTCGTCATCCGAATACGCAGTAGTAGCACTGTGACTATGTGTCTCCTGGCCTTCAGGCTGGAGCCATGCATACGAGTATGGGACGGCCAGGAATATGATCAGAATCTGGAGATCTTGGCGAAAAGCGATCCTATTCCAAATGTAATGGAAGCTAACAAGCGTCATAGTCACCGAACCTGTAAATGAGCCTGGCATGCTCCTCCATAATGACTTCACTGACCCTTCTTAAAGTTGCACCATTGCAAAAGCAGCAACTACTTACCACAAGTCACAGCGCGAAATCGGTGGCAGCAAAACGTACCTCGGGCCATGAATCGTCGCTACCAAGTCCTTAAAGTACCTAGTTTGACATTTAAGTTGAGATGGGCGCTCTGGAGCTCGTTCCTGGGCTTGACGTTGACGCCCCCAAATCATCAGGCGTTCAGGCACCGAACTTTTTCCAAAGAGCTCGAAGAAGACAATGTTTGGTTAACAGGTTTATTAACACTGTCAATTCTTCATCGACTACGAAGTCGCATTTATTGCTATGTGACGATCGTCTAGGGATAAGAAGAAACGATACCCAGATGGAAAAGATGAAGGATGGCCGAACTGTATCTTCGATTGGATCGCATACACGACGATTATCAACTTGAGCGATCCAATTCCAAAGCTCGATGACCAGTGGCGACTGACATGACGTTCGTTCATCTCACCCATTTTCTTGATTTTTGATGATTGATGAGGCGCATTCCAGTTCTTCATGTGGCCTCGATTCGTCGCATTCCACGCAACATTAAGCTCTTGGCTGCGACCCTCGAGTACCAAAGCTAGTAAGACTAGCTGTTGATTGAGTCATTCCATCCATAGTTCAGGGTCATGTCCAAAAAGTATTTAGACGTGGCTACTCCTCTGGATATCAAAAGGGGCTGGAAAACAAGTCACAAACACATTCAAACACCAGTCTCAATCTACTCAGTTCTCAAAACTTGCCCAACTCTTCAGAGTCCACCGTTATCTTCAAAATGAAGCTCATTTTTGCTACCCTTCCTCTTCTTTTCGGTCCCGTACTTGCTACCTACGCGCAACCAAGTTGTGGCAGTGCCATTGCCCGTGATGCGCTCAGCGGGAGCGAACACTCCATGCTACGACGAGATGTGGCTGCACCGGCCGCCATGAGACGTACTTCCAGGCCCATCAGGAGAAAGCACGGCTCAGAGGGCGAAAGGGGTGGAAAGGGTGACAAGGGTGGTAAAGGCGGAAGGTCCGAGTTCACGGAGAATGGCACTCTGGAGACCAGAACCACCAGAACACACCATACTCACACTGAAACCCCTGAACCAGAACTCACAGAGACGCATGGGGATCACAAGCATGGGAAGACTGAGCATACAAAGACCCATACCCCGATTAAAACAAGGACTAAAACCGAAGAGCCTGAGGAAACCGAGAAGAGCGGGAAGCATGGAGATCGCAAGCACGGGAAGACTGAGCACACGAAGACTGAGCACACGAAGACCCATACCCCGGCGAAGACAAGCACTAAGACTGAAGAGCCTGAGGAAACCGAGAAGAGTGAGAAGCATGGGGATCACAAGCATGGGAAGACTACGCACACGAAGACCCATACCCCTGTGAAGACAAGGACTGAGACTGAGGAACCTGAGGAAACCGAGAAGAGCGAGAAGCATGGAGGCAAACACAATGGACACAAGGGAAAGGGCAAGGGAATCTTATTTTAAGATGCAACATGGTAAAGGGAACTGTCTGGCGTTCTGTTTGTTTTCCCCTGTACATTATCGAGCAATACTCAATGGTACCGAATTCGATTGTCCCGTTCTACTCATTTGCTTATACTCTTCACGCGGTTCTTCTACATAATTCACTCAACGTAGACCCATTCAATCAGAGCTCCTAACACTATACCAGTACTGAAGCTGGTCCTAGCCATCTAGTTTCGAGCCCAACGGCCTTCGATGTACTACCCAGCTAAAGAGAAAGGGGGATAATGTAAGTACATAGAATGCCATCCAAGTGACTGCAAGTCCATGCCCAGCTCTTGAACTGCCTCCGCGTTGACATCGAAGGGGCCTTTAGAAGGGTGTTTTGCATCCGTTAACTCATCTTGAATTCATTTGCGCAACCTGGATGGCTAATGAATGAACTGATACAGCGGGCCAAAAAGCTCACATCGTCGGTCGCAGAGTCTGTGTTCTGTGCTCCGGCCGCTCTAAACGGGAAATATTTATTTCGCGGTTCGTATTAATTTTATTATGTATCCCATTCTCGGTGGTTCCTCGTGCCTTGAGTCCTCACCAGGCTCGTCGTGATCGTTTCACCCGTCTCTCCAAATAACCTGGCCCATTGAACCTTCCTTGAAAATCCCGTTAACGTGCGCAGCTAGGTAGGTTAGTCAAGTATCTCGACTGCAACACAGATGAGTGAGGGCGTATTTAGGAAACTAGAGGGATTAATCGTTTCAGAAAGACGTGTTTCGCTATCATATTTAGCGTGGTGGCGGTTCTAGTTGTATTAGGGCTCTTAATTGTTATTGCGTTAATTTATTCTCTGACAGCATTCTCTAACGTATATGATAAGCGTGTGGGCCAGACAAGCATGTGGGCCACTTCTACCAACCCTTATATTAAGAATCTCAATAAAAACACAACCAACT
>JALNIO010000390.1:0-14261 GCA_023509875.1 Rugonectria rugulosa
TTTTAATTTAATTTTTTTTTTTACTATAAAATATACTTGCTTTTCTTAATAGTATTTTCTTTAAGTCTTGTAACCTGGTCTTATAGCTAGGACCTGTAGCTAGGACCTATAGCTTACATTGCAGGTACAAAGGCTGCTGGAAGTGCCTCTGGAGACATATACAATCTGGCCTGTTGAGTCTTCTAATGACGTCGTCGAAGCACCCCAAGAATCGTTCAGATATAGTGTTCCAGTTTCGTCAGGTTCGTTGGCATCTTGATCATGGCCAGCGCCTCACTAGTACCGAGTCTCAATTCACCAATACCACCCACTGGATAGAATCCTAACTTTTTGGGGGCTGGCGTCAGGTGCGCAATGGATATCACATCATGAGCTTGTTACTTCACCGGCTGATGCAAGCATGAGTGCCGTCTGGCCCCGTCTATACTTCCGAGGACAGATTGTGGCAGCAACTTGATGGCTCGATGGCCCCCTTCCTTGGGCGAAGTTTCGCGCCATCCACTAATTCCGTAGAGTCTTCTGAACCTTCTCGGTAGTCTGCGTTCGAACCTGGATCGTCGAACAGATGCTTTAAGAGTCACTGTTTGGGCGGCCCTGGCCGGAAAGCTGTCACCTAACGCGCCTCATTGCGTCCTCAAATATTCTTTGCCTGATGTCTAACAGCGTAAACGGAACCACTACAGCATCAATTGACGACCCAATGCATATCGCCGTCCATCTTGCTCTCTTCGTCAAATACTGTGCTGAGCTATAAGGAGTTGACAATGGCCACTTGTTTATTAAGAAAATATAGTGCCAGTCGTCTCATTTTTGTTTCATGTAGGTGCCCGTGTTTACAAAGGTGGCCAGCAAAAAGTAGACACAACAAACCAAGATCAGGAAGAAAAGAATCACAAACAACAACGGTCCAAGAAGAGAAAAGGAGGAAAAAAGAAAGAAACACAGAACCGTTGGTTCTTGCCCTCTATCAGAATCGAACTGATCACCTCATCATTACTAGTGATGCGCTCTACCGATGAGCTAAGAGGGCTGCTGATTGATGATGATGTGGCCAAAACAGCGGACTATATGGTTCTGTGGAAATCTCGCAAAGCCAAATTAGGAAGGTGGGTGTCCCTCTCGGCTATATGTGGGGCAGCTGTAATGCATGTTGCGTGCCCAAAATCAACCTGCCGCATTCGGCAAGTCGCAGCACTGATGGCAGTGTACTCCGTAAGTGTAAGTGATACCACCAATGCGCTGTCTTTGAGAATCTCCAGAAGAAACCCAGTATGTTGATATTATTGGGAGTATTCATATTTGTCCGTGACATATTGATGAGAACATCACATGCAAGGAAAGAATTGGTTTTCTCAGCTCATGTCTCATAATTATAGGTCTATCTCAGCAATTTAATATAAGGAAATGCAAAACAAAACAAAAGAGATGTAAAAGAAAGACAAAGGAAATTAGTCAAAGAAATGTTCCATATCCATCCCCCTCAGCCATATTTGTAATATATCCACATCTACACCTGCTTCATTCTTCGCCAGAGGTCACCCAAGAACTTGGCATCCACCGCCGGGCACTTCTCCTCCACGTTGGGACTCAGCGTCTCCAGGATATCCATCGTCTTCTTGTTGTCCAGGCTGAACATGACATAGCCCGTGGTCAGGTATTGCTTGAGCACCTCGTTCTGGACGGTCTGGCTGGCGGCATCTTCTGCGCTGGCCGCCTCCATACCCTTCATCCACTCGTCGAGAGAGACAACCTCTGCCTTCTTGTGGTCGGCTCGGAGATCGGCAATGACTTGCGGGAGATCCTTGAGCTGGAGCGGGCGAGGGTTGGTGATGTGGTAGATCTGGGGCGTGGTGTACAGCTCAGATGGGCTGACGGATGAGAGGGCTCCCTTGTCGGTGGTGATTGTGAAGTAGTTGGAGGCCAACCAGTCGACAGGGATGACATCGATGGCAAAGCTGGGCTGCTCGGGAGTACCAATCTGAGGGACCATGCCGGACTCAATCATGCTGAGGATGACACGCATGGTGAACTCGTCGCCAGCGTCCAGGGTGCCGTTGCCGCGAGAGGCAGCAGTTAGAGCAGAGGCACGGGTGATGGTAACAGGGAAGCCTCGCTCAGCAGCCTTGCTAAGAAGGTTCTCGGCGACCCATCGAGTCTTGAAGTATCCGGCCTCATCCTCGGTGGGAGGGGTAAAGTGTCGGCTGTCCTCTTCCGCAGTCACATAGTCCTCTCGGGTTCGCTTGGAAGCAGTCCAGGTCTGGAGGTGAGCGACAGACCAGGTAGACAAGTAGTGGATATCAGAAAGGTGGGATCCAATACCAGAGAGACGAATAATGTCGAAGATGGGAGTAACATTGACAGGCTTGAGAGAAGTGTAGGTCTTGAGGAGGGACACGTGGCCACCAAGATGATAGATGGCTTGGACCTTCTCACCGAGCTCCCGGAAGGCAGACTTGGAGAGACCAAAGTTTGTCTGGTTGAGGGTACCGGGGACACACTGGACTCGAGACTGGACCACAGATTCAGATAACTTGCCGTTGATCAGACCATACTTGTCAAGGAGATCGATAATCTGCGAGACTTCAAGTCTCTCCATGGATCCGAGCACGTAGATGGAGGCCTGGGGGTTTGAGAGCAGAATCTCGGACAGGAGATGCAAGCCAATGAACGAATCACCGCCAGTCAGGAGGAAAGTGTTGAGGTCGTCGCGGTTGACGCGAGGAGTTCCGTAGCGAGGAATGTACTGGCTCGTGTTGGGGAGGTTTGTCTCGACGTTCCAGCTAATGACATTTTCGAACCCGCGCTTCTTGCCGGAGCTGTCGCCCTTGGCGCGGCGGATAAAGGCGCACACCGCAGAGGCAGTAGGTTCACGGATCAGGGCAGGGAGAGGAGGCGCAATCTTGAACTGCTTCTTCACCTTGGCCTGCAGTCTGACGAGGAGGATGCTGTTGCCGCCCTTCTCGAAGAAGGAGTCGTCGAGGCCAATCTCGGATCCGAGAGTGGTTCGGAACAAGGAGAGGATGGAGGTTTCGAGATCGCTTCCATCGCCGTTGGTCACGGGCTTGGCGGTCTTGCTAGCCGTTGCTGTGCTGGGATGGATGAGATCCAGGGGTCGGTTGAGGAGGTTGCGACGATCGACCTTGCCACCAATAGTAACCGGGAGCTTCTCGAGGAACTGGTAGCCGCTGGGAAGCATGTAGTCATTGAGGAAGGCCTTGACGCGTCGGTGAAGCTGAGAAACAACAGTGATCTTGTCATCTCCAACAACTCGGGCCTTGGGAACCAGGTAAGCGACCAGTTTCTGCTCATCGGAGTCAACTGTCCTGGCCACGACGGCAATGTCGACCAGGCCCCATCCCTTCTTCATGGACTGGGACTCCTTGTAGATGGCTTGTTCGACTTCACCAAGATCGAGGCGGAATCCTCGAAGCTTGATCTGCTTGTCGCCGGCAATTCGGCCATGGAACTCGAGCTGACCATCGGGACGGAAGCGGCCCTTGTCGCCCGTCTTGAACATTCGAGTCCACCCTCGGTTTCGATCTTCCTCGGAGGCGAAGGCGTTGTCGACAAAGGACTTGGCGTTGATCTCGGGACGGTTGCGGTAGCCGGCTCCGACCTGAGCGCCGCCGACGACCAGCTCACCAATCATGCCGGCGGGGACGGGGTTTCCCTTGGTGTCGAGCAGGTAGTGGCGGCAGTTGTCCATGGGGTATCCGATGGGCAGGCTGACTTCGTCGTCGCTGGGGCAGTCAATCTTGGCAATGGCAGTCTGGACCACGAGCTCCGAGGGCGACCAGGTGTTGTAGAGGGTGGCGGGCGTTCCGAGTTCGTAAAAGGCTTTGGTGACGCGGACTGGGAGACGCTCGCCGGCAAAGTAGGCGACCCGGTAGTTGTTACACTTCTTCAAAGCGTCGGGGTTGAGCTCCATGAGGAGGGAGAACTGGGTGGGCGTAAAGTAAGTGACGGTGACGCCCTCGTTCATCATGAAGTTGGCCAGCTCGGCGGGGTCCTTGCGAGTCTCCCACGAAGCAATGGAGACGGTGGCGCCGGCGGTGAGGGCGGAGAAGATTTGGACAATGGAGAGATCGAAAGACATGGAAGACTGGTGCAGGAAGTTGTCGCTGGAGACGAAGCCGTAGTCCCTGTTGAGAGTGCTCAGCATGGCCTGGGTGTTGGACTCGGTGAGAACGACTCCCTTGGGGGTGCCGGTACTTCCCTGCAATGTGTAAGAGGAATCAAGTCATCAAGGTGTTTCACGGCCACTTACAGAAGTGTAAATCATGTAGAACGGGTCATCCATCTGCCGGGCGCGAGACTGGGGAAGAGCTCGGCCGGTGGCGGCAGCATCCTCAATCATGATGACCCGGGGAGGCTTGATGGCCTTGGCAGCCAAGTCGGAAGCGAGAGAGTACTGACCAGGGCCGGCGAGGATGACGCGGGCGGATGCATCTGAAATCATAAACGAGAGTCGGTCGGGGGCGAAATCGGTATCAAGCGCGACATAGCACGAGCCCGTCATCAGGGCGCCGAGCATGCCCGTCACAGCCTCGACTCCGGGGAGGGCAAGCAGCGCGATGCGGTCGCGGGGCTTGACGCCGGAGCTGGCGAGGACGGAGGCGACGCTCTCAGAGTTCTCGATCAATTGCCTGTAGCTGATACTTTGGCAGTCAGAGGTTTTAATCGCGAGGGCTTGGGGATGTTGGCTTGCCATCTGGGCTACCTTTTCAACCACGGTCTGGCCCTGCCAGTGGTTCTCCCTGGTCTCCGTGTTCCAGTACGACTCCTTCAGGGTCTCAATCTCGAGGGGGCCGCACATCTCGACCTCGTCGACGGGCTGGCGGTGGTCCTTGATGCAGCTGGACAGGAAGGTAAGGAAGTTCTCGATGAAGCGCTCCATGTCGGGCTTGCTGTAGAGCGCCGTCGAGTACTCAATCTTGAGGTCGAGGCTGTGCTCCGACGTCTCGAGGGCCTCGAGCTGCATGTCGGCGGCCGTGGGGATGTCGTCGGACTCGATGTTCTCCACGACAAAGTCGGTCGCCTGGTAGGTTGGCACGGGGCCGTGGATCTGGTAGTTGACTGCGATCTGGCCGACGGGCATGTGGCGGCTGGTCTTCTTGACGTTCATGATGTCGACGATGGTGTCGAAGGGGACACCGCTGTGAGCCATGGCGTCCAGGGCACGAGCCTTGGTGGACTGGAACAGCTGGTCAAAGGGAACCTCGCAGTCATCTAGGTATTGTCAGTAACTCGGTGCCGATATCAGGAGAAGGTCTTGTGAGGGTACATACCGTTGCAGCGCACAGGGGCAAGATTGACAAAGAAACCCATCAGGGCATCGGTATCAGGGTGAGGGCGGTTACCATCCACCATCAAAAGGACAACATCCTTCTCCTCAGTGTAGCGATAGATGAAGGCGCGGAAGGCAGCCAGGACAAAGTGGAAAGGAGTGCCGTTGGCCTGGGCAGCCACTCGCTTCATGCGGCCAAACAGCTTGGAGTCAAGGTTGGCAAAGACCTTTTCTCGGTTAGGATCGCTGCGAGCTGGTCGGTCGCACTTGGCGAAGGGAAGGACCTTGCTGCAAGTAGGGAGGTCATTCAGGGTTGATCGCCACCAGTCCAGGTCAGGCTTCATCAAGTCAGATGAGAGACGGGCGTTGTGCCAGAGAGTGAAGTCGACGTAGTCGAACTCAGGGGCAGAGACGGTGCTGAGGTCCTTGTCGGTTCGGATGGCATCGTAAAGCCCGATGAACTGGGACATCATGGGGAACAGGCTGGCTCGATCAATGGAGATATGGTGCGTCATGCCGACCAGAGCCCAGTCCTCCTCGCCCAGCTTAGCAAGCGAGTAGGAAGCTACCTCACCCTCTTCGACGTTCATCTCAATGTTGCGGTTGTACTTGACCAGCTCGTTGAGGGAGGTCTCAGGGTTAGCCTCGCCGCTCAGGTCACGGTAGTCGAGGCCGAGGTCAAAGTCCTCCAAAGGCTCCTGGACCGCAAAGTCGTCGCCCTCGTAGTAGGCGGTGCGGAGGGCAGGGTTTCTGACAGCCATCTCGTGGATAGCCATCTGCATGGACTTGAAGTCGGGCTTGCCCTTGATGCGAAGGACAATGGGGAGGTTGAGGAACGACTTGTCCTCGAGGAAGCTGTGGACGAACCAGAGACGGGACTGGAAGGTGGACAGGGGGACAATGTCGGTGCGCTGGGTCTTGGTCAACTGGCCCGAAGCCATGGCGGAGGACTGGGTGTCGTTCTTGGACTTTTCGGTCTCGACATCGGCCTTCTTGGTCGACTTCTCGGTGTCGGTCTTCTTGGCAGCAGCGCCAGAGGTGACCATCTTGGCCGTCTTGTTGACGAGAGCGATGATGGAGGCAGCGCCGAGAATATCGAACAAGGCAATGTCAACCTGAATCTCCTTGCGGAACCACTTGCGGAATTCCACGGCCACGATGGAGTCCAGACCATAGGCCGAAAGGGGGTTGCTGGGAAGAAGAGAGTCGCGAGGAGTCGCAAGGACGTTGGCAATCTTCTCCAAGAAGGCGTCGAGGAGAACCTGAGTCCTCTTCTCGATATCCTGCTCCTCTCGAAGCGAGGCGAGAATGTTCTTGGACTGCTGGTCACCATTTCCAGCCTCGAAATCGTGGTTGGAGTAGAGGTTTCGCATCATGGGCTTGCTGGCCCAGTAGACGTCTGGCTTGATGAGACCAACACCGCTGATGATCTGGTGGGCGGTGCATCCCCGAGGGGAAATGGAAGCCACGGATTTGTCGACGAGGATGGCCTCTTCAAGCTGGTAAAGAAGCTCCTCCTCATTGATTGTGTCCATTCCCATGCGCAGCATAATCTTCTGGAGCTCCTCGTTCTCGGCAACAACACCAACACCCGAGACGGCACCGACGTTCATGGTGGCGCCGCAGAGACCCATGTCTCGTCGCTTCCTCATAAAGGCATCGAGGAAGCAGTTGGCTGCAGAGTAGTTGGCCTGGGCCTTGGACCCAACAATGGCGGCGACAGATGAGAAGCAGACGAAAAAGTCCAGATCGTTGTTGAGGGTGGCCTCGTGGAGGTTCTTGGCTCCCTGGACCTTGGGCTGGCAGCATCTCTGCCACTGGTTAAAGGTCATGGTCTCGAGAGGCACATCCTGGAGAACCATGGCAGCCTGGAACAGACCAGCGAGGGACGATCCGATGCTGTCGATGCAGTCCTTGACGTCAGAGTACTTGGAGACGTCTCCTCGGTAGACCTGAGTCTCGACACCACGGTTCTGAAGCCAGTCAATGGTGGCCTTGGCCTCTGGCTTGTCAGCTCCAGATCGGGACAGGAAAGCAAGCTTCTTGGCTCCCTTTCGAACCATCCACTGGGAGAGGGTTCGGCCGAGACCTCCAAGACCACCAACGAGGAGGTAGGTCTTGGAAGGGTTGAAGAGCTTTGTGTTGCGGTATCCGCTTCGCATGACAGGTACCAGGTCATCAGCATGGGGAACGAGCACGATCTGCTTAAGTTAGAAATGCCTGCTTGAGGAGAGGTTCCTTTGGAGTTGACGTACCTTCCCAGTGTGCTTGCCCATCTGCAGGAGTCGGAAACCCTTGACCACATCGGCATAAGAGACTTCCTTGACGGTAGCAGGAACTCGGATCTCTCCATTGGCGATCAGAGAGAAGCATTCCTTGAATAGACGCTCACCAAGCGCCTCATTCTTCTCGAACATGGTCTACAAAATATCAGTACACGCTCATGCCACTGAGTCTAAGGTCGACTTACAACAAGGTCGATGGAGGCAAAGAGAACGTTGCGGCGGAAGGGGTCCATGCCAATCTTGCTGTTCTCGTGGATATCACGCTTTCCAATCTCCAGGAATCGACCGAACGGAGCAACGCAGCTCCAAGAGGCGTGGAGGAGAGGACCAGCCAAACTGTTGAGGACGACATCGACTCCCCTGCCGTTGGTGGCAGCCATGACGCCCTTGGCAAAGGAAGCGTCACGGGAGGAGAACATCTGCTCCTCGGTGAGGCCGTACTGCTCCTTCAGCAGCTGTCGCTTGGCAGGCGAACCGACGGTGGCAAACACCTGGGCACCCGCTCGCTGGGCGATTTGCACGGCCATCTGGCCGACACCACCGGCAGCGGCGTGGATGAGAACGCTCTCGCCCTCGCGGAGACGAGCAATGTCGGAGAGAGCGTACCAGGCAGTACCAAGGATCAGGGGCATGGCGGCAGCGTCGGAGAAGGACATGGTGTCGGGGAGCTTGTAGCACCAGGAAGCAGGGTTTCGAACCAAGGTGCGGTGAGCACCCTGGCCAGGGCGAAGAGCGACGATGCGATCACCAATCTTGAAGCCGGTGACAGCAGATCCTACGTTAGTAACGATACCGGCGCACTCGTCTCCGAGCTTGAAGTCCTCGATGATGCCCATGCTGGCAGCAACATCTCCTGCGTTGGGGTTAGCACTGGCCATGACTACCCGTGAGATATAAGGGTGGTAGAACTTACTGAAGTTGATGGAAGAAGCCTTGGTCTCGACCTCGACCTCGTTGGCCTTGATCTCGGTGTCCATAATCTCCTCGTCCTCGCCAAAGTACAGCGTCTCCAGCAGACCTACCTTTCCAATCTTGAGCGCGAGAGGAGATCGCTTGCCCACCTCGCCAAATGGCTCGAGGTGAGGCTCCTGGTTGGGCCCGTTGCGGAGCTTGCAGTTGCGCTCGTCGTCAGCCTCCACGCGGGGGATGTAGACGACGCCGTCGCGCTCCGTGAGCTCGTCTTCCTCGATGGGCTGGGTGAGCAGGCGCATGACGTGGGAGGCCACGAGCTCCGAGGGCGAGTCGGTGCCGAAGTCAAAGGTGACGGCGCGGATGGTGTCGTTCTCGGACCGGGCGGCGCGGACCAGACCGATGAACATGGCCGAGTCGGGGCGGGCAGCCTCGAGGGTTGCGCCCTCGGTGAGCCAGACGATGTTCTTGTGCAGGGAGGTGAGCAGGTCCTGGGCTCCCTTGAAGATGGACTCGTCGGAAATGGGCTCGTCGAGCCCAGCGAGGACGACAACGTTCTCAGAGAGCATGGAGGGGCCGACGGAGGCAATCTCTGCGAACGTGGTGAGGCTCATCTTGTCGCCGGCCACGGCCTTGAGACGACCAAGAATAGCCTGGGCTCGAGGAGATGCTTCAACTGTTGGCAGAACGATGGAGAGCTCATCAATGGAAGTAGACGAAGCAAAGCTCTTGCGGAAAGCAGTGAGGCTCTTCGAAGCAAAGACCGCATCGAGATCAGCGGGAACTAGGTCCTGAGGGCCGTCAAAGAGGATGCAGCCCTTCTCGTTGATGAAAGTAGCTGCGTTGGCTGCAGACTCGCTGACAATGACGAGATCATATTCCTCTGCCTTGGGTTCCTCAGAGACCACAAGGCCCTTTGAGGCACTCACGAGCTTGTCGGAGTCCTCCTGGGCAATGCTACCACTGGGAGACCAGACATTCAGCTGGCGGAAGCGGCGACGCTCACCCTTTGCGGCACCGAGGGTGTGAAGAACCTTGGCGGTACGCTCGAGATCAGCCGACAGATGAAGGATCTTGGTGTCAGGGAACTGGTGAGCGTAAATGTCAACAATCTCACTGATATCCTTGCCCTCCACATCAGAGAGCATCTCGAAGCAGGGCTGCCAGCGCTGGCGGTAGAAGAGAGTACGCGGGCCCTGGCCCTCGGGAGCCTCCCGGCCGAGAGCAGTCACCTCGAGTCCGTTAATCTCCATCATGAGCTCGCCGGCCTCGTTGCGCATGAGCAGGTCGTTGATGGCGACACGAGGAGAGGGGAGCTTGGTGAAGGAAGCAACCAGGAAATCCTTGGCTTCGCTCGAAGCGCGCCAGTCGACAAACTTGCCCGAGATCCTCAACGTCTTCATAAAGGTCGGGACGTAGGGCTCGTCAAGGGGTCGTCCGAGCCGCTGCTCGACGGCGTGGAAGATGACGTGGAAGAAGGAATCCAGGAGCGTAGGGTGCATGATGGTCTCGTCGCCAGGGGCAGAGGGGAGCACAGAGGGATCGTAGCTGAGGTCCGACACGGCGAAGCCAAGGCCACTCTCGATGTTGCCGTTGAGAAGACGGAACTTCTCGCCATAGCCCAGGCCAAGATCAGCCATGTTCTTGTAGAACATGCCAGCGGGCATGGAGCGGTTCGTCTTGTTGCGGAGATCAGTCAGCTCGGACTGGGTGCTCGAGGAGGCAGTGTATTCCAGGGGACCGGCGCTTCCCTTCTCGAGGCTGATGGTGCCGTGGCAGTGGCTGGTGCAGTTGCTGTTCTCGTCGTAGGAGAAGACGTTGAACTCATACCAGGTCTCGGAGTGGCTCTTGGCGGACAAGGTCACGGGCTTGAGTTCGAGCAGAACCTCGACACCCTCGTCGTTGTTGGGGACGAGGAGGGCATTCTTCACAACAATGTCCTTGATGTTGATGGCCTTGATGCTCTCGACCTCGTCGGTTCTGTACACCGCCTCGATGGCCATGGTGATGTAGCCCGCACCGGGGAAGACGACCTTGCCTTCAACGACGTGCTCGCTCAGCCAGGGCAGCTCACTCATGCGGAGATAGTTTCGGAAGACGGGGTGCTTGGCAACAGATCCGGGGATGCGGTGACCAAGGACCGAGTGTCGGAAACCACGCTGGCGGTGGTCCTTGATGACGCGAGTCTCGGACCAGTATCGTCGGTGGTCCCAGGTGTAAGTGGGAAGATCAACCAGCTTGGAGCCAGTGGTGGTAGCCACCAGCGAGCCGTCAATGTCGGCGCTGAGGTTCTGGTTGGCCTTGACGAGGTCGACGGGGTATCCGAGACTGAAGAGCGTTCCGGCCATGGTCAAGATGCCCTCAAAGTCGGGGACGCCGCGGGTGAGAGAGCCGACATAGGGAAGGTCAAGCTTCAGCGCCTTGGTGGTCTGTCTAGAGGGTCCCTTGAGGGCCGGGTGAGGGCCAATCTCCACCAGGATGTCCACGTTCTGGTCGTCCTGCTCGTCCAGGAGGATGCCAGTCAGAGCATCGGAGAAGCGAACGGCCTGGGTCATGTTGGCGGCCCAGTAGGAAGCACCCATGTTCTCGTAGTCAGCGAGACGAGCAGTGACGCTGGAGAACATTCTGCACTTGGGAGGCTGAGCCTTGAAGCCCTTGTTGCTCTTCAGGGCATTCTCGTAGGCAGGGGCCAGAGGGAACATGTGGTGGGAGTGGAACGCCTGCTTGACGATGAGCTGGCGGACAAAGACCTTCTTCTCGGTCAACTTGTCCTTGAGCTCGAGGATGGCATCGAGGTCACCAGACACAGTCATGGTCGAGGGGCTGTTGACGGCTGCAATGTTGAGGCGTCCAGCATAGGGCTTCAGCTCCTCGAGGCACTCGCTCTCCGGGAGACCGACAGCCATCATACCACCGGCGACACCCTCGTCCTTGCTGGCAGACATGTATCGACCGCGGTAGTAAGCAGCAATGAGGGCATTCTCAAAGGACAGGATACCAGCAGCGTACGAAGCACCCATCTCGCCAGAAGAGTGGCCAACGACGGCGCTGGGCTTGATACCCCACGTCTCCATCAAGTCCACGAGGGCAAGCTGGAGAGCCGTGCAGATGGTCTGGGAGTACAAGGTCTCGCCCAGGAGAGTCGTCTCCTTGGTCTTGGAGAGCTCGCTGATGATGGACCACTCAGGGGCGTCAGGGAGGGCCTTGAGGATCTTGTCGCATCTCTGGAGACTCTGTCGGAAGTGGGGGCACTCCTGGATGAGCTGTCGGCCCATTGCGTACCACTGAGCACCCTGGCCAGTGAAGATGAAGCCGAGTCTTGGAGTAGACTTCTGGATGGGAGTCCAAGGCGCAGCAGGACGAGGAGTTGACAGCTGCTCGAGGAGATCGGCGGCGTGCTCGGCCACGACAAACGAGCGCTGCTGGTGCATGGTCCTCCTGGTGGAGAGGCTGTAAGCCAGGTCCTCAATGTTCACATCGTTCTTGTTGAGATAGGCTGCGATTGTCTTCTCAGCCAGCTCTCCAGCCTTGGCGGAGTGAGAGGTCAGGGGAACGAGGTAAGGTCGTGCGTGGACGCCATTAGCAATGGGCTCAATCGCCTTGACGTTCTTGGTGACGGGAGAGCACTCCTCCAGAACAACGTGGGCGTTTGTGCCACCATAACCAAAGGAGTTGATACTAGCACGTCGGGCAATGCCCTCGGGGACCTTCCAGTCCATGACCTCGGTGGGGACGGCAATCTTCCAGTTCTCAAAGTCGATCTTGGGGTTGGGGTTCTTGAAGTGCATGTTGGGCGGGATCTTGCCCTTCTCAAGAGCCATGGTAGTCTTGATGATACCAGCAAGACCCGAAGCACCCTCCAAGTGTCCAATGTTGGTCTTGACGGATCCCACGTAGAGGGAATCCTCGCGGCCAGGGGCAAAGACGGCCCCGATGGCGCGAGTCTCGATGGGATCGCCAGCAGCGGTACCAGTACCGTGAGCCTCAAAGTACTGCGTGTGTCGAGGGTCGAGACCGGCGTTCTGGTAGGTCGTTCGGATCAACTCCTCCTGAGCGGCAGAGTTGGGGAGAGTGATTCCGTTCTTCCTGCCGTCATGGTTGGACGCAGTCGCACGAACAACAGCTCGGATGCTATCGCCGTGGGCAATGGCATCGCTCTTGCGCTTGAGGATGGCGCAAGCGATACCCTCGCCACGAACGTAGCCGCTGCCGGAAGCATCAAAGGCAGCGCAGCGACCATTGGTGGACAGCATGCCGAGATCAGTCATGGTGACAAAGACATTACTGTCGTAGTGCAGCGCCGAACCGACGACGATGGAGATCTCAGACTCTTGGTTCTGGAGAGTCTGGTTACCAAGATGGAAGCAGACCAGGGACGAGGAACAAGCAGTGTCGATGGTGACACTGGTTCCGTGGAGGTTGTAAAAGTACGAGATGCGGTTGCTCAGAATAGCATCACCAGTGCCAGTAACCTTGTCAAGTTAGTATGAATGGACTGATATTCAATGACCAAAGGACAAGAAAAGAAAGTCTTACCGTATACTTGGGATAGTATTCCAGATCCTTGGTCAACATGGCGTTGTAGTCGTTGGTGAAGCTGCCACAGAAGACGGAAGCGCTGGATCCGCTAATCTCCTGGAGAGTGATTCCAGCATTCTCCAGGGCCTCGTAGACGACTTCCAGGAGGAGACGCTGCTGAGGGTCCATAGCCTCAGCCTCCTTGCCGGAGATTCCAAAGAAACTGGCATCAAAGTTGCCAATGTCCTGGTCCAGGAAGTATCCGTAACGAGCGTTGGTCTGGAAGAGCTTCGTATTAGCATGCGTGTAAGTCAAGACACAGACTAGAGACGTACGGTTCCCTTGTGGGTGGGCTCCGGGTGGAAGAAGTTGTCAATCTTCAGCCTATCCTCTGGCATCTTTCGCTGGACATCGCGCTGCTCGGCAATGTTCTCCCAGAGCTTGCTGGGGGTCGATGCTCCAGGCACGCGGCAGGCCATGCCGACGATGACGCTGGGGTCTTGGTTATCAACACGAGGGGCCATTTTGAAGGTTGTCGCGAAGTGTTCTTGGAAGAGTTTGGTGTGAGTGTGATGGTTATCTTAATTCAGGGGCGTTTGAATTGAAGTTATTCGCTTCAATGTGACTGAAAGTCAATGGTAAAGACCAAGATTGCTGAGTGAGAAGATGGTATCAAGTTTGAGTCTTGTCCGAGATGTTCGAACAAGCAAGTCTAGAAGAGGCTGAGAGAAAAGAGAACAAGCTGAGACGACAAAGAGCTGAGAAAATGCTGAGACGGAGAGACTGAGCTGAGCTGAGAGAGTAGAAAAAAGAAAGATGTTTGTGAGAGAGGTGGTGAGGTGAAGAAAAAAAGACTTGTTGATCCGGGGATGAAGACTTGTATTTGACCAAAATGCCCAAGTCACCGAGTTCCCAGGCGTTGCAGCCATCTTCAAACTCTCTCTCCCCCATGTCTCCCCCCAGCTTCCAACGAGGCCATCGCCATGCACTGAATCCCCCCAGCCACGAGAGGGGGAGGTGAGATTGGTGAGATTTGGGAGCTCCGGCAGGTCACGGAAAGGCACTGCTGGCCGCTGCCGAACGGTGTCGGAGCCTCCTCCAACCAACTAACTACCCCACGGTTGGACCGGCACAGCGGATTATTCTTCTCCCAATAGCCCATTGTAGTTGGTTTCGAATCCTAAAACAACACACTGCTTTGAGGCGTTTTGGGGGGGCGTGTCCCCAATGCAATCATGGTGAGGGCATCGTGAAAAAAAAAA